>JARVLU010000001.1:48757037-48773570 GCA_031762415.1 Simpsonichthys santanae | reverse complement strand
CTTTATTCAACTCATTCACAATAACCACATAAAATCAGTTCGAGGTCAGTAAGCACAACCAGAATTAATACATAAGGAGCACTGGATTATAAGACTCACTGTCGATTTTTGAGAAAATTAAAGGATTTTAAGTGTGCCTTATAGTCTGAAAAATATGATATATAATAACGATTCCTTTTTTTTTTTTTTTTTTGACTTTCTAAATATTCTGCTGCAGAGCCCATTTCGTCATTCAGTTCACTTTGCTGCCCTTGTCAACTTAGACCTAAAGGAGTAATTTAGCGGTCATGGCATTTTGAATGTATACAACACCACAAATTGCATGTTTACATGTTGGTCATAACTGATTTTTCCACTGCCTTAATGGTGCTCTCAGCATTTGCTTCCATGGAAGAAAGTATTTCCATTTCTCCTTTCCAGCTCATGTCTTTCCAGACTAACTAAAGTCTCTTCTTTACTTTCCATAACCTCTAACTGGCTGGATTGATTACATACGACGTGCATGTGTGTGTGTCTGTGTGTGTCTGTGTGTGTCTGTGTGTGTCTGTGTGTGAAATAGGAGCATTTAGACTTTATTAGCTGTCACAGTTTAGATCATGCACACCTACTGATTGATGGGTCTACCATCACAACAGCTGTCTGAAGTAAAAGTTTCTCTTTGATTTTCTGAATCATCATGATCTTAGTCATTATAAATGTTTTGCTTTTGACAAGTTGTAACTAGAGTCCCTTCACTATTTTTGTCATTTTATCTTTGCTCTTTCATTTTTAATTTTATCTTTTTTTTGTCTCAACTTTCTCATTTCAAAAGTGATTAAAGACATTCCATTGTGCTTTGAGGCCACTCAGTTGTTCTTGTGTTATGACATGCAGCACTTTATATTGAAGTGCTTCGTGCATACCATTCATCACAAGTTTCACATATAGTAAAATAAACAAATTGTCAGTCATTATAGTCCATGTGAAATTATCTTTGTACTGTTTTTATTCCGACTACGTACATAGTTTTATAAAATAAATGCAGTAATGAGAATTTGAATCTGAGCTCTTGAACTTGTAGATAAAACAATCTACTAGAATGACAAAGTTTATGACGATGTTTCCATTTTATTCCTGAATTTGATACAATATACTGTATTATATTTGTTCCTGATTTTGGTATACCATACATTCCGCTGTACACGTTGCACCACCCTATAAGTCTTATCAGTCCAAATATATCTAGTAAAGTGGAAAAATCCATAAGTATGTTGCTTTGTCGTATATGTCACATCTATTATGCCTCACCGCTGACGCATCATATTTGTTATGTGTCACCGCTGACAACCCGGAAATGTGGGCCGGTGTTGTCCCAAAAATCGATTGGCAATTATTTGGAACTATTTGGCAAATAGCGGCCGCTGGAGCATTCACGGGAGGACTTTAAGAAGAATCTAACAAGATTAACACTTTAAAACAATTATTTGTTTGCTTGAAATTATAGTAAAGGTGTGTCTCAGGCTAACGTTTGCTTAAAAAAATGCACTTTGACTGTCAAATCAGCTGAATTTCAAAAGCCAATTCACGTCTGTGGGAACGCACCGAGGGACGAGTCGCTGTGCATTTCTTCAAAATTTAACAATATAAGCACCTAAAAACAATTATTTGTTTGCTCCACTTTATAGTAAAGGTGCATCTCAGTTGAATATTTACTTAATAAAAATGCACTTTAAAGGTCAAATCAGTTGCATTTCAAAAGTAATTGCTGCCTCATTGCTCCGGAAGCGCGCAGACAGGGAGGAAATCGGTAAGGAGGGAACACTGCGCATTTCCTCAAAATTTAACAAGATAAGCACCTAAAAACCATTATTTGTTTGCTCGAAATTAAGGTAAAGGCGTGTCTCAGTTGAACTTTTACTTAATAAATTCACTTCAGTGGTCAAATTAGCTGCATTTCGCCTGGGTGGTGCCGCGAAATGAAGCTGATTTGACAGTTGCTCCTTGTGAGCTGGACCAAGGTGGCAGACTGTGGCAAGCCGATTGTGTCATTAATAGCCACTTTTTACCTATTACAGGACACAACAGCATGTCATACTACTCAAGTGCCATCTAGTGGCTGAAAATGGTAGTGTTCAATATTTTCAGTCCTAATGAATGGAAACGGTCAAATCTCATCCAAAAAATGGTTTATAAATATGGGAAAAAATTCATAAATATGCCGCTTTGTCGTATAAGTCACAGCGCATGCAAATTATGCAAAAAAAATTAAAATAAAAAAAATCACAACTTATAGAGTGAAAAATACATTAAATATGAAATGATGCAAAAAGATTTTGATAAAATAAAGAACCTAAAATTTTTGTTTTAAATAAATGTTCTATTTGTTTACATTGTTGTTTAATCTTTTCATCTAATCATTTACATAAATTAAACAAAGATTTTGACCATTTCAGTAGAAAAAATAGTTTCTGAATCAAATTGTTTCTGAATCGAAAATCGATTTTGAATCGAATAATGACACCAAAAATCGGTATCGAATCACTAGACACTGAGAAATTTGCACCCTTAATAGTAGACACTCAAGACATTAGTTAGGAAGAATACATTTAGTTTAAAATGTTTGGAGCACTTAGTTTTAAGCTAAGTAGACACTGTGCCTTAATCCAAAGCCTTGTATGAGTTGGACAGAAAGATTAGATTTGTCCAGTGTCTCCCTCTTTTTCAGGCAGACAAAAAGGCACTTGGAACAAGTGAAACCATATAAGCAGCCCATCTGTTCTTGGAGAACAGCAGCTGTTAGGTGACAGGACGCTCAAGATGAACTTGACCTCTTACGTTCTGCACAGGAGGTGTCATCCTTGTGTCCATCCACTGTACCGGTTTTAACAACAGTCTGTCTGTCAAACGCACACAGCTGCACACACATGTCATTAACCGGACATGGATTAAATGAAGACTGGACCCATATTTCACAAAGTGCAAAAAGCTTGAACTCATTTTGTTTGTGTGTAAATTGAGATTTTTGCTTGTTCAAATGTTAAATATTAATTGACTTTTTAAATTTTGGTATTTTATTGTAGTACGTTGATGTGCCTGATTATTTTGATTGTGATGATCAAAAGGCAGAATTGGAGCAAAATATTTTCCTGAGTGCAGAAGAGACTGAAATAAAATCAGGTTCAGAACATCGATGTGTTTCTAGAACACCTTCGAAAATGTTTATTAAATCAGTCACTTATGCAAGCGTTTCTAAAAGTCTCTCCAACACGATCTCAACTTTTAGTGGCTGCAAATCTTCATCTTTGAAAACCTAAACAACTTATTTATTTATTAGGCATAAAGTATCTCATCTCTTTTGAAAAACGATTAATGGAAAGCTGTTTTCAAAGTGCGCTGCAGCCACATTTGCCTGTCAGATGCTAATGATGTTTACGTGAACTGATGCTTTTCCGTGTTGACTCGTTCGGAAAATTTTCAAGAATTGCATCTTTTTTTAATGTTTGTTTTCTGGTCACTGTAGCTCACATGTTGGATAAGATGAACCTTTCATTTTATCCTATTTTTGTATTCTTGTATCTGATGAAACTGTTTTGTATCGTTCTTTTTAAAATGAATAAATAAACATCAAATCAAATCAAATGAGCATTATCTATTGACATCTGTTCCTCTGTTTCCACACTCTTAATTCTGTTCTCTGTCTCCATTTTGTCCATAGATCACCAGAAACTGGAGCGGGAGGCGAGGATTTGTCGTATGCTTAAACATCCAAACATAGGTGAGTTGTCTTTGCGAGCCTAAATAAAAACTGGTAACAGCTGCGATAATTAAAATATATAATGTATAATATAATATAATTGGCAGCACGATTGCTCAGTGGTTAGCACTGTTGCCTCACAGCAATTATGTGCTAGGTTCAATCCCCAGTTGGACCTGGGGTCTTTCTGTGTGGAGTTTGTATGTTCTTCCCGTGGTTGTGTGGGTTTTCTCCAAATGTTTCCTCCCACAGATTAAAAACATGCATGTTAGTCTGCCTTCAGGCCCGGGCCTCCCTTGCAAGAGATTTGTGATCTCAGTGGGATTTGCCTGGTGAAATAAAGGTTAATAAATAATGAGAAGATATTTAGAGTAAAACTGTTCATTGACCTCAACAATTTTTTTCTTGGCTAGAAAATTCAGATTTGCAGGCCCACAAAGTCACAGCTTCCTCCTGTTTTGTGTTAAAATGAGCTTTTCCTTTTTGCTGCTGTTTAAAAACTGATTTTGTTTTTTTCCAAGAAAGTACCGGTAAGTCAGGTCCTCTGGATGGTTTCTTTTTTTTTTTTGTTGTTTGTTTGTTTGTTTGTTGAAACGTTACGTCCTTCTTCCAAAGGACTTCATCAGTCTGAGGAGCCATATCAAACTCGTCAGTCCATCAAGCAGCACATTTACATAGTGAGGCAACCAGTTTTATGGTGATGAGATGGCTTCTGGAGTTCAGTCCTACAAACATCAGCCACTGAGGCTCAGTTTGTTTTTATACTCATGCCACTTTTCACAGGAAAGGGTCAGTCCCAAATAAGATATTTCTCTTGCAAAGCTTGAGTTGTGTTCATATGATTTTCTACATCACTGTTTAGGGAAAATATGGTATCCATTATCCAATATGGTATTTTAATGTATCCAGCCATTAAAGTCAATATGAAGTGTGTTTAAAATAAGTTTTTGAGGGAAGAACAAACAAAAAAAAGGGCGTTTGGAACTGAATTTTGATCGGATCCAGATCAATGCAATTGTTCTGCTAAGTTTTATTTTTTTTTTAAGAGTAATTTTAAAGACTTTATAAAAAAAACTTTACTAGAGCCCGACCGATATGAAAATTTTGATGAACGCTGATACCAATATTGAAAGGGGCAGTGTTAGGATAATTTATTTTTATCCTTGTAATAGCTCTTTAAATAAATAGCCACACAGGAGAGGTAGATATTTTCTTTATCTCAGGTTTTAATCTTGCAAGAGCAGCGTTGAAAATACAAGCATCAAAATGTTACATGACGCTCTGTCCCAAGTCTGTTCGCTGAGAACCTAAAACTTTTTTTATAAATGTTATCAGACAAAGGCAAGGGCAGACGACTGCTGCAGCTTCTTGCAGCACTCTGATCCAGACAAAACTCTTTAACACACACACACATGATAACACATGGTAATATGAGTTATAACATATGACTTCAGTAAGTGAAAAACATCTGTGACCTGTCAAATCTCCATCAGGAAGGCTTAATGCTGACAACACATAGTTGCTTGTTGCTTCGACTGTGCTGAAAATGAAACAAAGTGAACGGCCATGACTTGAAAGTAGTCTTCATGCATCCTCTGCTGGATACATTGTACAATTATGGCTGGTTCCAGCATATTTGGGTTGAAAATTTTAAGTGTTTATATCGGCGTATAGTGGGACAATTATCACAGATACATAGGCCTGTCACGATAACAAATTTTGCTGGACGATTAATTGTCTCAGAAATTATTGTGATAAATGATAATATTGTTTGAAACTTGCCAATAATTTAATAATTGTCAAATTCAAGAATAAATTTTAGTTAATTTGTTTTGCATGTGGTACCTTTTTTGACCACCGGGAGGCAGTATAAGACTGCTTGAACAGAAGGATGGACAGTGAGGGAGTGAGCAGTGCGTCTCTTTAAGAAAAATAGGAGGGAGACCCCTTGACGTGACATGGTCTGTCTCTTCCTGGTTTTCGGTTCTCAAAATGGCAGACGCTTGGTGTGGTTTGAGCTTTTAGCATAGCATTTTTCACACAAAGCTTTTAATTAAAAAAAAAATATCAGTAAACAAGTTCTCAGCTTCTGTTTTTGCAGAGAAAAACAAGTTTTTACACAAAGGCACAGGTTTCAATTGTGAATTTTGGAGCTTCAACAAGACAGTTTTTTTCCTGAGGTCGGCCTGTTAGCTTAGCTCGTATAGCTTCTCAGCTTAGCTGCTTTTACTGATCCAAAAATGTGATTTTGGATGGTTTTAAACAGATTTTACAGAGAAAAGAGAAAGGGAGGGGTCAGTGAAGAGCACCGGAGTTGAGCCTTTTGTCATCCAGTGTCTTCAGTAGAAAGAGACACTGAGAAATGATGAAGCCTATAAATGAAAATGAGGTTGATAATTTTTATTTATCATTCGGTTAACTGTTAATTGTTTATCGCGACAGGCCTACCGATACCAATAGATCCCCAAAAGCCTATATATTGGCCTAAAAATTTGGCCCTACTGATATATCAGTTTGGCTGTAAACTTTACTATCACCTTGCTAATGTGATGCATTGTCTTCTAATAATGTTGTGTGGACTGACATTGGCTGAACCCAATATGTCTGTTGCAGACATTTAATTATTTCTTTCAAGCACCTAGCTTTATTGCTTTTATGAGTTGACTGACTTGACTTTAAAACCCTGTTTACTTGGCAATTGACACACAAAAGAGCCGTTTTGTTTGTCCAACATGGATGTGAAAACTCAGTTTCCTATTATCCTGAAACCATGTGTATTGTTTTATTTCACACAGGGGGCTGGACAATTGTCAAAACAAGTTTCCTCTTTCTTTCTTTTTTTTTTTTTTTTGTTTCATTTCAGCATTTTTCAGTTTAATAATAACTCAGCAGAAAATTGGCTCTTGATAATAGTTGAACTAGTCATCTACCTGCTGAGTTTCTGTGATGGACATTTGCATGGTGCAGCTGGCCTGCAGCTAAGCAGGCGAGCCTTACCTCCAACAGGAATTCAGTCAGCTGGTGTTCATCTGTGCGTTTTATGTCTGAAGCTTAAACTTTAATAGATATTTTCCTCAACATTACTAACATCCCTTTATGTCTTTGATTGTTCTAACTTTCTGTCCTGTTGGAGAACTAGAAGTCAACTTTGCTTGAATATCATAAAGTGTCAGGAAACCCAGCCCTAAAGCGTAAAGTAGTTTGAAGATTTATTTAGTTTGAAAATGCCTCTAATCATTGTAAATATGTGTAAACTTCTTTCCAGCTTCAATTCGTCAAACCTCTTACTCTTTGAGTGTAAGGTTCAGAAACAAAGGCTATGGTCTATTGGAAGGGGAGGAAATGCCAAAGTTTCTGCATGTTATCTGTCGTGGGCTCGCCCACACACAGACATGAAGAGTGTGATAACTTCCTGAAGGTTTTATCCTTCTTCATTGTTTTCTTCTTCCACAACCACACCCCATATTTTGTCTTTTTCTTTTTCTTTTCCAAAAGGTGACATGCTTGAAGAAAATTGATAATAAAGCACATTTTCTGTTTTTTTTTTTGTCTTCCAGGAACTTGAGCGCTCAATTTCTTAGAAATAAAATCTCATAAAGCATCACCACATAGTTTAAAGTTAAACATGTTGAGGCGATTCCTGACATGATTTCAGTCATTCATAGCTGCCTTCTGTTCCTTTCCAGGGCTTATTCTGTAACCTTTGATTCTTATTCTTTGAACTAAATACAGAATGCCACTGCTATTTTCTTTATTTCTGCAGGCCAGCAATATTAATATTTTGTAGAAGATTGCTAAACAAAGCAATATAAGTTATGTGATCACACTGCTCCTTAGCTAAAAATCATCACGTAGTTCAAACTGCTTCAACATGTTCACATAATCTTTAATTTCAGTGATCATTCATTTAGGTTTTCTTTATGTGCGGAGGCTGTGACTGAGTGGTTAGAGCAGTTGTCCTCCATTGCAAGAGTTGGGGGGTTCAATTCCACCAGCAGTCACATGCTGAAGTGTCCCTGGGCAAGACATTGAACATCTCATGTCCTCCGATGTGTGTCCCATCAGTGTATGAATATGATAATCTCTGATTATTCTTTGTGTACAGTATATCTAGTAGAGTGCTGTATGAATGAGTAAATGAGGCACAGATTGTAGCGTAAAGTGCTTTGATCATCTTGATAAGATAGAAGGGTGCAATGTAAGTACAGTCCATTTACCATTTATTGAAGCTAATTCTCACAAGCAGTGTTGTCTGACCCATTTTTAATTGAACTGCTTTCTTTTTTTTAGTGCGACTGCATGACAGCATCGCAGAGGAAGGCTTCCATTACCTCATTTTTGACCTGTAAGTAAATCACATTAGCACATGCGCACACAGACACATTGCTTTTCACTTCAGCTTCATTTAAAAATAGGAGGACAAAGTTAGTTAACAGTGAAAGTTCATAACTTCAGAAGTCTGTTTGGGTCAAGTGAAGATCCAAAAAAAAAAAAAAAAAGCATTAATCAGGAAAGATGTGATTCCTTTATCATACAATAAATGCTTCAGATAAAAATATCTAACTTCTGTTATTAGAACAGTGCTCTTTTTCTGGCACGTTTTAGACTTTTAGTATATTTTAGCTTTTTCATACTCAATTTAATACAAAACTGTCCATTACTCATTTAGATTGCAGTAAATATAGTTTATTCTGCACTTTTGTTTTCAGCTGAAATAAAATGTATTTTTATCAGTTGTCAGCACATATTAGGTCACATTTTGAACACTTGTTACATATACATTATACTGTACTTATTTAACCTGAAAAAAAAAAATAATAATAATAACACTGAGATCTGACCAAAAGGCCAGTAGCACTTGTCAAAACAAACAAAATAACATGAAAAACAAGTAACAATAAAGGATAAAACATACAATTATGTTATCAGCATACATGATTTTTAAGTTTAAGTTCAGGAACATGGCATAATTCCTAATTTAACAGTGGCTTAAAACAGTTCTTTAAAAGCTTTGCTGTAATCTTACAGATTGCTTCAGTTTTCTATGTAGTGCAAGAAAAATATAAAAACAAAATAGATTTAAAACAAAAAGCTTATATGTTTTCATCAATCATTAAATGGTTTGTTAATGCACCAGTACAGCCTGTGAAGCTGACAATGTAATCCCATGGCAAACAGAAATCAACAAAACGTGTGGCTAAACAGGTAAAATGTGTTTTAATCACTATTGCTGTTGTATGAAAATGTTTCTGGACTTTTCAGTCAGTTCACCTGGACATTTTCTGTGTGTGTGTGTGTGTGTAGAGTCACAGGAGGAGAACTGTTCGAGGACATCGTTGCTCGAGAGTACTACAGCGAGTCTGATGCCAGGTAGCACTTCTCTTGCATGTACTAACATTGATTTATGCATTGAAGTGGTGTTTGTAGTCTTATAAGATATTGTGATGCTATGGCCTAATTACTCTAAAGGACGCTTCTAGTGCAACGTTTAACATTTTAATTGCAGGTTTGTAAAAATCTGGGCTGTCAAAGCAACAAAGTTGAGTTTTGAAAGTAGAGAATGTTCCACTGCTTGCATCTATAATCTACTTTGTTGCTTTGGTAGCAGAATGGTGCTCGTAGTTTCTGGCTCTACTGGTATTTGCTTTATTTTTAACCAAGTGACTCAGGTCTTTTAAATTTAATTTCATGAATGAATAATTGAAAAGCTGTACTTGTGCTGAAAACATATATTTAGAGTTTGGAGTCAAATGTTGCTGTTGGTTTTTCGCTCAGCAGAACATAAAGATTCAAGGATTCAAGGTTCTTTATTGTTGTTTGCATCGCATGTGGTACATAAGGTGAACTGAACTTGTGTACACAGGGTCCCAGTTACATCCAACAATAGCAAAAATGTAAAATGTAAAAAGAAACAGTAACAAATGATCTAAGATATCAACTAAGATATATGCTAAACGAACGCCAAACGGTACGCTAAAAGGTCTAAGATATATGCTCAACAATAATAGTGCAAAACAATACAACAAACAACAGCAGTACGATTCTCATAGGTTCTGTTTGGCTGTAGTTCACACGCTTTAATGCGAGCACTAACATAAACTAAACTAATGGGGATGCACAATATTGGATTTTTGGCCAATATCCGATATGCCAATATGTTAAAACTTATTTGGGCAATAAACAATTCTGATACCGATATTTTATATATGTTCCTTTGTCAGAACATATTCCTCTTATTTAGGCTTATTTGCTACAAAAATTGTGTAACAGCTGTAAGAGCTGGTGACATACAGTATATTCAGTAACATCCATAATGATATGCATAGCACTTTAACTTATATTAAATGAAAAGTGTTAAAAGTTATTTATTAGCATTAGTCGCCTGCGATGTTGTCTCACTTTTGGAGGTTTGTTCCAGGTTCCTAGCTGCAGTGTGGGATCCTCTGCGCTCCTGTGCATGAAGGACAGCCTTTTTAAGATCAATGTTTTTATTATCCATTGTACCGTAAGACTAATGATGCTAACCGGGCTAACATTAAATCCAAACGTCTGTGGTAAAACTCACCCAACAAGTCGTGCTATCGGCTCTTAGCATCTCAATGATGTTGGAAATGACAGCTTGTAACTCAGGTAACATTACGTCGGAAAAATATATCTGACTTGGGACGATGTCATGAGGCTCAACATTGTCCACAAATCTTCGGAATCTGACATCCTCACCAACGAAAAATAAAACTTCCACACCGCCGACATTTTGAATTTTCCTTTTTGCCTTGAGATCAGGTAGGCGCACGTGACATCATTGCATTGTGCTGCCGCTGTAATGTCATCATGTTGTGCTGCTGCTGCAGGCAAAACCAACGCCTTTTATATCGACAAGTTATTTTAATGGAATGGCCGACGTCCGATATTGAACTTGAACGCTAATATCGGCCTATACCGATACCATGCCAATAATATCGTGCATCCTTATAAACTAACAAACTAAACTAACATAAACTAGGATTTATTCAAAGCATGCAACAAAAATACAGAAACAAGGTGCCAAAAGTGAAAAAGAAATAAACCTACAACAGCATGGTCCTATTGGCAGAGGGGTTCTGATGGCAGTGAGGTTTCTCTTAGCAACTTTGTCCTGTTGGCAGCATGATACCGTTAGCGGTGAGGTTTGGTTAGTAGCGTGGTCTTGTTAGCAGATCCAGTCAGCACCATGATGATAATAAGGACCGCAGCAGCGGCCTCCCAGACTGCCCTCCAGAACCAGGTCTAGCAGACAGAGAACATCCAAGGTTCCCCCTATGGAACCAGGCGAGTCCGCAGAGTTCGGTTCGTGCAGGCAGGTGGAGGATCTTATTAGCAGCGTTAGCAAGTCTAGTAAGCAGGTCCCGTCAGCAGCTGCCCTCCCAGACTGCCCTCCAGAACCAAGTCCGGCAGACGGAGAACATCCAGGTTTCCCCGTGGAACCAAACGGGTCTCTCTAGAGCTTGATCTGTGCAGGCAGATGGAGGATCATGGAGACATTTTCCATGACAGACCTGAGCTCGAGGCTGGAAGGACTGAACCATGATAGCATGATGGCAAGGCAGCGACACAGAAAACTACACGTGTATCGCGGTCATACTCGTATCGTGGCTGTGCATTGTAGGCGCAAAAAAAAAAAAAGTTAAAACAAAAGCAACAGAAACAAAAAATGATTGAGTTCACCTGTGAAGTTCACCTGTGAAGCTGCAGCTCGCCTGAGCACGGCCATCTTGGAACACCTGCTTGAATAACCTACTTTGTCAAACGTTTATCTGAGTCGTAGTAGTTGCTAGTCAGAGATGGTGACTTCACTATTACAATGTATATAAATCAGTGTTTATGAGCAAATAATATATAGTGAAATATATAATGAAGTCATTGTTCAATATTTGTACAGGTTTTTCTTTGTGTTGATTAAAAAAAAAATTACTGTTTATTTGAGTTACATTTATCTATAACGTTTTAATTACATTTTTGCATGGTTTACCACAAATAATTTTAAAATGTCAAAACTTTTATACAGTAAAAGAATAATTTGTGCTAAGAAAATTCTACCCATAAATTTAATTAATTTCTAGGTAGTTTGAGATGCAAACCATTTAAAGTTCTGGCATGTGTAGCAGAGTGTTAAAGTGAGTAAAGATAGCCGGCTGAACATTATTTAAGCTGTAAAAAGAGGGTGGTGGAAGATTATTTTGGCTGAGTGTGTCTGTGTGTGTGTGGGAATTGGAAGGCGAGTCCATTTTTAGCCTAATTTGGACACAACAGCAGGATCCTTCCTCTTTTTCTGCTTCCCAAAATTTTCTCTGCATTTTTCTGCTGCTGACCCTGACTTCAACTTTGCTGTTGCCAACTTCAAGTTATTATTTAAAAAATGGCAGCATCTTTAATTGATTATTAGACCTACAGAAGTACAGCGATGCAAACTCAAGGACAAACTAAAGATACTTTCTCCTCTTGACTTTCTTCTAGCAAAAAAAAAAAGCTGCCATTGTTTGCCCACGGGTGCCTGTAGCTGCACATTTTAAACTTTCTTCCAGAAACCACCTCTGTGATTATAAAGCAACAGAGTCTAATTGAGCCTTTAAAACCAACATGTCCAAGTTGAATATCAGGAATGACCAGTTAGCCAACCTTTAAAATCAAATAGTCACTTTTGCCTCTAGTTAACCCTTTAATAGAAACTCCAGTGACACCACTTAAAAAGTTTACATTTACACTGTATAGTATTTTAAAATGACAAAATTCTGGTTTATATTATATTTTTGCAATCATCAAACTCTAGCCACGTTATTTTTTTTGTGTGTGTTTGTGACACAGTTGTTAAAAGGGTAAACGGACCGTCTCCACACATTCTGCTGTAAAGGGTTTGGCTCTGTTTGAACAAGGAGTGAAACTTCAACAGCTTTAGTTCCAACCACTATTATAATAAAAACACTACACACCTTCTGTGCTTCCTTCATACCGGGTTCCCCATCAGCAGCCACTGTCAACACATGGTGGCTGCCTATTTCTTTAATAAAGTAGATGTCATTTCCTGCATTCTGGTCTATTTTAATGGGTTGTTAAACATCTACATTTACCATAAGTACCATTTACCATTTTCCATAAGTAAACACTTGCTATTTTAGAGAGCTCAGCACAACAAGAAGTAGCGCTAAGCTAGCAGTGTGCATTATAGACGTGCTAGCTAAGATGCTACACACGTATTATCTTAATGTAAAACTCTGATTTACATTACACAGCGTAATAAACGCTTTGTTTCAAATCAGTTTAGTGTTAACTAACCATAACAAGCAAAAAGTAAACATATGCAACCATAAGTTGCAACATAGATATATCTAAATACAAAACACACAAAACAAAGTACAACTACTTTTAAGCATTAACCTTTAATTTAATCATTAAGCATGCAATGTAATTATGAAAGAAAATGGAGGATTTACCTGCAGTTACCTTCTTACAGATGAACATGCGGTACTTCTTGTTTATCTGTATCTATTTAGCTGCTCATGAGGTCGGCCACAGGGCTTTATCCATCTTTTACATTTTCTAGACTTTGATTAGGTTTTGTAGATGGAATAAACTGTATTCCACCCTCTAAATCAGGGCTATTCAACTAAACCTCTCACGGGGCCACAGTTTCTGAAAGCCAGCAGCTCAGGGCCAAATATCCATCAATTTAAGTCATTATGTAAATAAACCAAGTATTACAATGGTCTGTTACCTTTTAAAATTATTTATTTTGTTGCATTGAATCATCAATGAAATAAAACCGAACCCAAAACCCAAACTCAAAACAGCCTTAATAAATAAATAAATAAATAAATTAATAAAATAAAATAAAATAAAAAAAATTCAGGGGTGCTGAGATAAAGTTTAGGGGTGCATGCACCCCCAACAAGAGGCTAAATTACCACTGGGCTTCTGAAGACCCTGTCCTTGAATGTCACTACAAAATTTGACCACTCATACCTTTTTATTGCTACAGTCAGGTGTTGTTGTATTCAGAGATTCTCTGCATAGGTTAAGCAAATATTTGCTTTATCCTCTTTCTTGACTCTCAAATTGATGTCTGATCACATATTGTGTTGGCTTGTTTGTGCTGTAAATGCTGTGTGCTCTGTTGATATCTTTCAGCACATTTATTATTAGCATTATTTTTTCCACATTTATAAAGTAGGCCAGACACTAAAGTAGATGTAAGTGGATGTGGCAGCTTTTTTACAAGTGCTTTGTTTATTTAAGTGGATGCAGAAAAGTAAAACTTATTGAAGTGTACACAAAAAGACCAAGGATGATAAACGTGTTTGTTTTCTGTAATACTTGAGAACCCTTCATTCTGCACCCTCCTGTCATCTTGCTGCTGTGTTTGACACAAGCGTTTGTCTTTTGTCTTTTTCAGCCACTGCATCAATCAGATCCTGGAAAGCATCAGTCATATCCACCAGCATGATATTGTTCACAGAGACCTAAAGGTGAGCCACCTCCCTCCAGCGACAGCCATTAGAGAAGCTTTTATTCTGTAAACGCACAAAAATTGCACACAAGCTGGAAAATGGTGCTTGAGCCCAACAGGTCTGAGATTATATGCAGAGCAGACGTCACGCCGTGACGCTAAGAACAACTTGAGGGATCAGCGTCATCGCTGTCCTCAGAGGCTTTTTCCTCCCATTTTCTCTTCATATTCCATTTTTATATCTACAGTTACTCCTCTTTTTCATCCCCCCCCTTCCCTCCATCACTCACCTCCCTCCCCCTTGTACTGCCAGGGAGTGACGAAAGCAAACCAGCTGCTATTAATAGCACATCAGTGGATGAGATGACAGCCGGTGACGATTTACCTCACAGAAAGATGTGGACCCCCATCCCCCTACAATCCACCCCGCCAGCAAAAACTCTGCAGCTTTATGTTATTTTATTTGAATTAAGAAGTGCTGGTGGAAAAACTGCAAAAATGACCTGAAACTTAAACATCTAACCATACTGTCAGACTTGGAAACTTTAAATATTTTAGTTTGGTTAAATAAGTAGTCTGCTCTGTTGCTTTAGCTCAAAAGTATAAAATTAAGTCATTGTCTTTAAATTGAGCAGATAACCAGTACTCAAAAATAAAAAATAATGCTTGTTTTGTGTAAAGGGCTACACTTATGTACTGGTTACTTTTTTGTTTTCTTGGATATGACGTTTTGAAATAAACTAATTTGAGAAGAACAAAGAGTTTTAGAATGGCTATTGATGATACCAGTAAATGTTTAGCGTCACGATTCCATTTTAATTGACCATTATCACAATAATTTGCACTATGTGTATGAAATGCTTATTTGCAACTCCGTTTACTATAAGTGATTTATTTTGACAGTGGTTTCATTCAAAAGCTCAAACACTGATATGATTTAGCAGTTTTTTATTTTTTATTTTATTTTTTTAACTTTTATAGTCTTCATAAAAACTGAAAACACACATAAAACAAGTGTGGGCTTTTAATCTTTTATCAGCAATATTGAGAAAAGGATTTGAAAACCATCTACATAGGATTGAGTATTTTACAGCCAGTTTGTGCACAAGAGCGTTTATCATGTCTTTTAAAGAAATGAGCTTAAATGAAGGTTGTAGATAAAAATATGATGTCCAGGAAATTATAGACTAAAGAATAAGAGAATAGTTAAAAATTTGTACCAGTCAAGCTTTTAGTGGGAGAAGCCCGCAGATTAAATAAACTTGTGATTGATTTGCATTTATTGCTGTTGTAACACATTGGCCAATTTCCCTCTTTATGGTTTGCTATTCTGCTGCCAAGTGGCTGCTTCAAGGCACCAGCTTTATTGTTTTTTAGTAGAACAATCCATAAAACTCAAGAAAGTTAAAATAAATAAAGAAATAAAGAAAAAAGAAAAGAAAATAACAGGTTGGCTTTTATATTTCCAAGAATTTTCCAGAGGAAAAGAAAACCTGCCCAGGGCAGCTTTTGTAACAGATTCATGGAAACAATGACGCAAAATAAAAAATAATAATAAAGTATGCTGTAGAAATTTAAAACCTCACACATGTAGCATATTTATGGCTTTGTGTCATCCTGGGACCCGCCACACACTTTAAGGGGGGAGACAAAAATTACAGAGTCAAGCGCTGGTGGCAGGCAGGGTTGCCATGGTAACAGGAGGGTGAGGTCACCCGGCTGCTGCAGCGCCAGAGTAGGGGCTCATTATGCCACCTCCCGTCTATCTATCTCCGTCTCTATGTAGCGTTTGCCACTGCTCTGTGCCACCTCTTTTCATTTTCTTTATTTCCCGTTGTTTGAGCGCTGCAAACACAAATATGGGGGGTGGGTGGGTATTTGAAGGAGGCACATGAAAAGAAACTGATATTAAACAGCCGGTACACGGGTTGTAAAGATGTTTAAGAAAAGCATCTGTTGTTTGTGATTGTGTAATTACATTTATCTTACATCTGCATAATTCCCCTCGTTTACTTGTGTCAGGACAGCTGCGTGAAGCTGCAAGATATGTCATATTTGTACATCGTTGACCAGCTTTGACAGAGGGACCCGGTGTCCTGCAGCAGACCTGACATGTTTGTGGATATTTTTAATTGCATTCTTGTACTGATTTACTAAATATTAAATAGGGCTGAACGATTTTGGAAAATAATCTAATTGCAATTTTTTTTCTATAAATTGCAAATGCGATTTAAAACGCAATTTTTTTTAATATCTTCTCAAGTATTATTCAACAAACAGAAGCAATAAATCGATCTGTTTTATAATAAACAATGTCAGA
>JARVLU010000001.1:48703668-48716331 GCA_031762415.1 Simpsonichthys santanae | reverse complement strand
CGAAAGACTTCCTCAGTCTGAGATGCTGTAGTCAGCTCAGTCTTATAAATAGCACCCTCTCACAGTGGATCAACCAGCATAAGTTTTTTGAATTATATCAAGTAAAACCGGAAGTGGTGGGGTTTGTTTTAAGTGTTTCTTTTTTTTCTTTTTTATTTTTTTATGTTGTTCATTTACACCTCATGGCTACTGTAAAAAAGTGATGAAAAATGAGAAGGTGATAAAGGCCATTAGGAAAGAATCAAGAACAAATCACTGATGTCACCAGATGCAGCATGGAGAGCATGCAATGAAATAGAACTAGTTACATTTAGTGCAGACATCTAAATAAATATCAGAAAACAGCACCAGACATTGTGTGGAATAAAAACAATCGGGGCTGATCTGACAGACACATGAAGCTCCACACTGCCACCACCCTGACATCAGTGACTGCTCCTTCTTCGTTTCTCCTTCAAAAAGAGGAAGAGAAAGGCTAACGTGACGGCTAACGGAGGTCTTACACATAGAGCGTCGGTAGATGGCCTTGGCCTTGTCTTTGTCCTTGGATCTGTTCCTCATGAAGGGCAACCTTTTCATAGCTGTCAGAGCGCAGCCAGAGACAGACAGACAGACAGAAGGAATAGTGACAGAACACGCCAAGAGAGATGGAGGAGGACAAAGAAAATAGGAGGGCAAAACATGGATGTGGTTAACATTTGCACATCTGGTGCCAGGGGAGAGAACTGGGCTTCAGAACACGCAACTGGACAACAAAAAGCAAATCCCTAAAATATAAGAAACTAATTAAAAAGATTAAGTTTAAGTTTTCCAATCAATACAAATACTACTCATTTAATGTACTGGCAGTGTTGAAAGTCAAAAATAAAGTCTTACAACAATAATACAAGTTGTTTTTTAAGTTTGTGTTGGGAAGTTTGAGAGCAGTTTCAGATCCATTATCTACAAAAGTGAGATTTTAAAAGTCATTCTCTTAATAGTTCCCATTTCTAAACAAAATACCACCTAAAATGTTGTTTTCTTTTACCTAACGACTTACTAAAAATCAGACTCAGATTTTTGGGGGAACACTTCTCTATTAAATACTATATGTAAACAACGATGCACACTTTAAGCATATACACGCTCACACGCCTACTACCAGCACACAGCGCAGACAAACCTCATTCTCATGATAATGGGCTTCAAATGTGTACACATCACAAACTGATGCCAAAACTTTACATACTGTAGATGACAACAACGTGACCACATCTAGATGAGACATGAAAGACAACAAATATTAAAGGGTGCAATCTGGAAACTGGAGGAAGGGGAAGTGTCTTAACAGGTTCAGGGAAGACTGCAGCGTTCCCAAAACAAACAATAAAAGGCCACAGTTTAACATCTTTAGTGAGGTTTTTTAAATCCCAGGCTAAACAAATATTCTATGCAGAATGATGTCTGTCAGTGTCTGGTTACTTGATGTTATTAATTAGAGGGCTTATTATGGGAAATAATCTTCTATGATACTTGAACGAACATGGCTGAATGCTGGTAATAACTGGACATGAACGACAATTCATTGCACCATTTAATAGCACTGATGCTATGATAGAGCGCATTGCTGTCTAACAGGAGAACTGCACAGATCAGCAGGTTTACATGCTGGTAACTCAGCTTAGGTGTGCTGGGGAAGGTTAAAAAATACAGACCTGATGCAATAATATGGTTTTTAATGTTTGATCTGAATGAGGTGCACTAGATCCAGCTTGAATTTTGATCCTCTGAACTGTCCTGCAAAATAATATTTAAAAAAAAAAAAAAAAAACTTCCCTGCAAAATTAAACTGTACCTGTGTTTTTAACTTCTGTCACTACTGCTTTGATGTTAGTGTCTAATTCCAAATGCTACAAATTCAGCAATTTGCTCCGACAAGTTTTTGAAATATTTTTATGACTAAAATACATCAACAACTTTGCAACATGTCTCATGGTGTTCAAGAAAATGATTTCATTTGAAAATGAAAACCGAATACCGTATTTTTCGCCGTATAAGTCACACTTTCTGCATAAGTTTGTAAGTCCTGCGACACATTTATGTTTTTACCCATATTTATAACCCAAATTTTGGCTGAGATCTGATGATTTCATTCACTCCGACATGGAAAATATTGAACACTACTATTTACAGCCACTAGAGGGCCCTAGAACAATGTGGCAAGCCAAGTGTCTCATTAACAGGTAAAAGTGGCTATTAATGAGGCACTTGGCTTGCCATAACAAGCTACCTTCATCTCAGAGCAAACGTCAGATCAGCTGCATTTTGCCGTGCCGCCCAGGTGAAATGCAGCTGATTTGACCATTAAAGTGCATTTATTAAGGAAAAGGTCAACTGAGACACACCTTTACTATAATGTCAAGCAAATAAATAATTGTTTTTAGGTGTTAAATCTTGTTAAATTTCGACAAAATGCACAGCAAGTCCTCCCTGTGGGACTATTTAAAAGTGCAGCTATGGCTTAAAGAGGGCTTAAATAATAAAACAATGCCAAATATTGATGTAATTATATATTTCTGTTTTCTGTCATCCTGGTTTTTTTGCATTAGTAAAAATATTTAACATTCAAAAAGTTCTGGTCCTGGAACAATGTAAGATAGTGTCTCTTCTTGCAATCTTCACATTCAAATGCTGCTGATATATTTTCTTTGCCTATTCAGACCTTTCCAACATGTTTACATGAATTTGTGGGAAAGCATGCACAAATGAAAAGGAGCTTTGCAAACAAATAATTTGAAGATCTCTACAAAAGCAGACCTACCTCTAAATTTTCTGCTACTTTAGCATACAAGTTTGTCCAGTAAGGCAGAATATTAACTACTGTATTTAAAACTGATTATTCTTTGCAGTAAAATAAGTTTTTAATCAATGGAGCTTTTTTATTTAAACGGTTCCTGAAATCCAGTGCACCTTATTGTGTTTCAAACATGAAATTAGTCCATTTTTTAATCCAGGTCTGAGATGTAGAGTCAACCTTGTTTTGCTGTACAGCTCAACTGTAGCCTCTACAACTGTAGAGTCACAGACGATGGACTCACACAAACATGCCCCAAAAGACATGACAGTTTGGTCATAAGCCCCGCCCACCCTTCCCATCCTCGGCATACCATTGGAGGAGCCCTGCACTTGTGCATGGGACTGCTGCCCTCTCCTCCCTTCACACAGAGAGATAAAGAAGCAAAGGAGCAGTTAAGGAATTAAAGACGCTCAAACTGTGTGAACCCACAGAGTTCCTGGTCAAACAAGAGTGTCAGAGAAGAAGGTTCAACATAAAATCATGCAGAAAACTCGAATTGTTCTCAATCTTGGGTCTGAATCTGTCTGTATGTGTCTTTGTACTCACTGCTGCTTCTCTTCTGTGTAAGCGTGTCGTCCAGCGAGTTGGAGCCGGAGCCGATTGACGAGCTGTCCTGGCTGTCCTGAGGAAACAACAGGAAGTCGTCTCCGAGCTCGGAACGAGACGGCGTCAGCGTGAGGGAGCGCATCCTCTCCCGACTCTTTGGCTTGATCAGCTTCTTCATCTTCAGAGTGATCCAGTTGCCACGTCTTTGAAGCAAAACGGCGAGGCAGGGTGTGGGACAGAGACAGAAATATCTAAATCCGTATTGGCACTACAGTCTAAGTGTTGCAGTATGCAGCAGTTTAGAGTCTCTGCAGATCATTAATATTTGAAGGAGTTCTCTTAGGATGCAGTGTTTTCTGCTTCAACTCAGACGAGTCTCTTTAAAAAAAAAAAAATCTAACATCTTTTGCTGCTCGTCTACTTTCTTTTGCTTTTCTTTTTAACTAGATGAAGGTGCATCATTACCTGCGTGGAGGTGAAGGGTCATAGAATTTGTACTGGTCCATGATCTTTTCCTCCAGCTTCTCCTTCTGTCTCCTCAGCTCATTCAACTTATCTCTAAAGATCGCAGAAGAAACACACAAAATATACATTAATTCATCCAAACCAAATATACAATGCTGTCCATCTGGTTTTAAAAGTTCTGCTGAGTTTTTGAGTAGGTTTGTGTGTTTTATTGGATGTACATGTATTGTCTTTGCTCCACGTGAAACAGGTCCTTGCTCTCCATCGTTTGCTCCAGAAGTGTGCGGTTCTGCAGCATCAAAGTCTGAATCTGGTCCAACAGGTGACGGTTTTCTTCCTCCAGGTTTCCTTTCAGCTGGCTCAACAACTACAATGCAGAAAAAGGAAAACGAGGGATAAGGGAACAAACACCAGACAAGATGCATCCAAAAGTAAACAATGGCTTAAAGTTTGGGGGGGATACTCCAAACGTGTGCTTCTCAAACGGAGGTAGTGCATCTAAGAGGTCTGAAAATGTTCTTCCTCCTCCTAAGGGGAGCGCATCAGAAATGGTTTTGCTCCAAATGAGGAGTCTTTACTTGCCTCACACTGGTTTGTGAGTTTTGTTGAGGTGATGTCGAGCTGCTGATATTCCTCTTTCAGTTTAGAGAACTCTGCCTCCAGCTTGGTCTGCTCCAGCTTCGCACTGTTCAACTGGCTCTTCATGTTCTTATGGTCCAGCTGGAGGTTCTCGTTGTCCTTCACCAGCTGGCGATAGGTAGTGTTGAGTCTGAAAAGAGATCACATGGATCACTTTATTGCGATACTAAACAAAATGTGCAAAGTGTGACAGAACTTTTGTGCAGGTTGATCCGACCTGTCGTTCTCCTCTTTCAGTTGTTTGCATTGGTCAGCTGTGGCTCGGTGGCTCTGGTTCTCTTGAGCCATTCTTTCCTGCTGTTCCTTGAGATTTTTCTCCAGGTCCTCTAGTTCTCCTTTCCTGTGCAAGAGCTGCTTATACCTGAACACAAAACAACAAACAACTATAAATGACCAAAAGGTCAAACATTTCTTCTCCCAGCCTAGCTTAGTGGCCTCAAAGACAGTTAAATACTAAAATAAGAGCATGTCTCACTTGTCCTCCAAGTCCCTGTGCTGTTGCTCCAGGCTCTTGTGGGATGTCTTCAGACCACCATGCTTTGTGATCAGAGCTTCGTACTCAGCCGCCTGCCTCTCGTGGAGCGCTGCCAGCTTCTCGTGATCTCTGAGCAGCAGCTCGTACGTCGCCCTCAGCTCTTCTTTGTCTTTCAGCGCTCCCTCTCGCTCCCCCTCCACGCTGCTCTGCTGGCTCTGCAGCTGGGCGTTCTGGGCCATCAGGGCTCCACTCTGCGAGCTCAGGGTGGAGTTCTCTACCTGCACGCCACAAGGGACAGAAGAAAACATTCAGCTAATTGTGTTAGAAAAAGCAGTGCTGATCTTCCTAGTGTTGCAATCTTAGTCTGTAGGAGGCGATGTGTCTGTTCAGGGTGTTCAGTCTGCTTTAGCAAAGCTTCCTCTGCAAAATAAATAAAAAATAAAATGTGTTCCCTTTATGGTCACAATATTTTCCAGTCTGAAAGCCCTCTGGAATCACAACTGCTGTGTTTATTCACAAATACTACATCCATATGAAGTTACCGTACTTGCTGCCGTAAACGTTGCACCGTGTATAAGTTGCATCAGTCCAAATATGTCTAATAAAGTGATTAAAAATATAAATACATCACATCTATTATGAGTCACCACTGACAACCCGGAAACGTGGGCCGGTGTTGTGCCAAAAATTGATTGGATGCCAAATGGCGGCCGCAGGAGCATGCACAGGAGAACTTTACAATAATTTAACAAGATTAACACTTAAAAAAAATTATTTGTTTGCTTGAAATTATAGCAAAGCTGCATCTCAGTTGAACTTTTCCTTAATAAATGCACTTTGACGGTCAAATCGGCAGCATTTCAAAAACCGATTCACGGCTGCGGGAGCGCGCAGAGGGAGGACTCGCTGTGCATTTCTTCAAAATTTAACAATATAATCATCTAAACAATTATTTATTTGCTCAACATTATAGTAAAGGTGTGTTTCAGTCAAACCTTTCATTAATAAATGCACTTTAATAGTCAAATCAGCTGCATTCCACCTGGGCGGTGCGGCGAAATGCAGCTGATTTGATGTTTGCTCCAGGAGTTACAGAGCGAGACAAAGGTGGCTTTGTATGGCAAGCCAGGTGTCTCATTAATATCCACTTTTAATGAAAAAAAAAAAAAAGCATCCTTTATGATTATCTATTGTTGTCGTTGTCCACTGCTGTTATCACTCTTTGTTAAAATTCAGGTATCTCTTACAAATGAGTCCTCGTGGCTCAATGGGACTAACCTGTATAAATAAAGGTTGAATGAAAATGAGACACTTGGCTTCGATGGCCCTCTAGTGGCTGAAAATGGTAGTGTTCAATATTTTCCATGTCAGAATAAATGAAATTGTCAGATCTCAGAAATAAATTGGGTTATAAATATGAGGAAAAAAAGATGTCACTTTGTTGTATAAGTCACAGGCATGATGCAACTTATACAGTGAAAATTACAGTACACATGATGCCTTTTTTTTTCTTACAGCTCACACACCAATTTCTGCCGTTTATGCACCCTCACATGCTTGTTGCTCACTTGGCACATAAAGCAACACAGCTAGCAGCTTCTGTGGTCAGTATAAAATCTGCCACCCATAAGAAGGGCTTGAAAACTAGCCAAACGACGTGGAGGACAATCTAAATCCATATGAGGGGAGCTTAGCAGCCTGGGAGAGCAGCTCCCAGCGTTGGGCAGAGAAAGTAGGATGGCACAAGATGAGTGTGCCAAATGTACAATCACTTGTACTCAGTGCCTTTTAGGGGAAAATATTATAACTTTGCTTAGGCTATGGATCTTTTTAGGAACAAAAACATAGGTTTAACTTTAACAGTAAGATTTGTCCAATATAACATTAAATATACAGGTAGTGCATCGGCCAGAGGAAAAGGTGCAGCTCTGCATGGATGGCCAGTGTTTGAATCAAACACTGTGTAAAAATATCTGAGGTTCTGATCTAAACTTTAAATGAGAAAATACAGACTATTAGATATTTACTGCACAAAAAGTTAAGAAAAGAACACGCAAACTGTGTATTTTCCATAAGGTTTCCAAAAATACCAAGTGCTCTTCTCAGAGTTACTCGTCAACTCTAAAAGTGAACGCTTCATAACGTCTTGGAAAATGGTGCCTTTGAAAACTATTAGCTCAGAAATGTTACAGTCTTTATCACCATTTGATAAAGGTTATTTGACCCTTTGCAATAAAGTTATTCAAGTTAACGTAATATTTTAATGCATGTGATTATTCATCTTTTAGTAAAACACTGTTGAGTTAATAAATCTTAAGCTCTATTAACACCTGCCTCGTTAATGGCTTGTGAATGCTACATTTAGTCAAATGAAATGAACCTGCAGTTTGGCGTTCTGCGTCTGTAGCGTGGTGTTGTTCTCCTGTAAAGAGGCGGTCTGTCTCTGCAGGGCAACTATCTGCGCCTGCAGGTTGGAGCTTTGCGTTTCCAATTGTTTGAGCTGGCTCCGCAGGGCCACCTTCTCCGCCTGCAGCGTTGCATTCTGGGAAAAGAAAACAATAACGCACACATTAATGTATGCAGCAAGTGGATTCAAGAAAGTCACCCAAGCCATCTCAAATAAACATTTACTTACATTCCTCTCCACTTCAATTAATCTGTCTTTGACCTTCAGCAGTTCTCTGGTGGCTTCTTGACTTTCTTTTTCCCATTTACTGACAGCAGGGTGCTCTCCTTTAGAGGGCGAGCTCTGGACCATTCTTTCCTCCTCCTCTCTCTGACGAAGTGCCTCATAGTTTTTCTTCACCTGAAAAGAGACAAGAAGGCAAAAATTAAATATTTAATGTGTCTTCTATACACTACAATCAACTCCTATAAAGTTTAATTGATTTCAGGCCTAATGAGAAAAAAAAAGTAATTATTCTCAGAACTATCAGACATTATTTACAAGCTTTTGTGTCAAATATTTCTAAGTTTAAATCTGAAGTGTAAGAGAACTCCAGACTGCTCCATCTTTATGCTTCATGTTCTCTGAATGGATAGACAACTGGCAACAGAAAATAAAAACAAATAAAATAAATTTATCAAAGTGGGAGTCCCTCAGAGTTTTTGATGGCAGGAGAGCATTAAGGATTTGCTGTTCTCAAGTGGACACACTATTCAAAATTTATTCAGGTCAATGTTTGAAGGCTTTGTTTACTGATTTTTTTTTAATAAGGTACAACTAAATATATTTAAATACATGTTAAAACAATACAATATTTATTTTGAACGTGTGGATTTCTGTTTTCAGTGTCACTCACTGTTTTCAGCTCTTGACGAAGTTGCTGGTTGAGGTTGGAGGATTCCTGCAGCCTGGCCTCTAAAGCAGCTATCTTCTCCTCTTTAATCTCCAAAGAAGACTTCAGAGTCGACTCCAGTTTGGTTTCCAGGAGCCTAAACCTAAACAGTCATTCAGATACTTGTTTATGTATGTGTAGAGTGTAGAAATACATCATCATTAACACTGTGAAGAGATCCAGAAGCCACAGCACAGATTTATGTTGAATGTTGATTCTTTGATCATTGTGTGAATGTTTGTGAAGCATTCACACTATTGTGTATCCTTTCCCCCCCCACCCCATATGTTTTCAGCATCTTTCTCATTCCACAATTTTTGCACTATTTCAGCAAATCATAAATCAAAACGTTCAGCTCATTCAGGAGAAGGCTGCTATGATGTATTGGTGCAGCTTTAGCTTTTTTGAAATATTTAGCCTTTTCTGCCATTTTTTTGTCTCATAGAAAATTAATTGAGCTCATTTTACATCCTTCAAAATTGTTAGATCTGTTTACAACCTTTTACTGCTCCTTTCACGTTTTGTTATAGTTCAGCTTCTTTCAGATTCCTTGTGCAAATTTAAACTTGTTTCCAGATACTTTCAGCTAATTTCAGCTGTTTTTTTTTCAGCCGATTTGTGCTTCTTTCTGCTAACTACAACATTTTTGTGTTTCTTCCAGCTTCTTATGCTACTTTCAACTTATTTACGCACTTTTCAACTTTTTCTACTATTTCAGCTAATATTTAACTGTTTCATGCTAATTTTAGCTTTTTCAGCTCATTCCACATTTTTTGCACTCATTTCAACATTTTTCAGCCTAATTCAGCAAAAATGTGCTCTCTCCACTTCCTTCTTGGAATTTAAGCTTCTTTCTGCTTTTCAGTTGTTGTTTTTTTTTTTGTTTTGTTTTGTTGCTAATTTGGGCTTTTTTCAGATAATTTTAACTTTTTTTGTGTTAATTTCTGCTTCTTTCGGCCTAAGTGGGAAAACATCTTTCTACTTTCTTGTGCTAATTTAAGCTTGTTCTACCGTTTCAGCTACCTTTTAGCATTTTATGGGTAATTTCATGGATTTTCGTGGTAATTTCTTCAACTTTCAGCCTAATTAACTTCTTTCTACTAATTTCAGTTTGTTATGCTCCTTTCAGTTTTTTACTGCATTTCAGGTATTTCAGCTACTATTAAGCTGTTTATGCCATTTCTTTTAGCTTTTTCAGCTAATTTTTAGCTCTTACCACTTCATTCTGGTAGCTTAAGCTTCTTGCCTATTCAGAAAAATTTTGCTAATTCAGTTTTTTAAGCTAATTTTATAATTTCTGAACTCATACCTGCTTATTTAAACCTAATTCAGCAAATATGTGTTCTTTCTACTTAATTCTGCTAATTTAGGTGTGTTCCTCCTTTTCAGCTAAAATTCAGATTTTTTTTAAAGATAATTTCAACTATTTTTCAGCCTATTCTTCAGTAATAAGCAGTCACACTGCAGTTTCACAGGAAATGCAATTTTTCTAGTTTTTAATGATTCTGATCCCTAAATTATTTTTTTGAACGATCAATGAGTAGATAGTGTTTCTGATTTTGTGTCTGTGCATTAATACCTGTCATCAGAGCTCTCGTCGTGGAGGAGCCTCTCTTTGTTTAGACCAATCTTCTCCAACTCGTGAGTCAGCTTCTCCAAATCATTATTCATCTGCTGAGTTCGCAGCTTCTCACTCACAAGTTCCTAAATACACAAGAACATTCTGAGCAATGTGTTGAACTGTAAATATACAATGTTTCAAATCATGATTTGAGGATGTTAAACACTTGTGCAGCTCTGCTTACCTCCCTGAGCGCCATCAGTGTCTTCTTTTCGATACTGGACTGTTTGACCAGCTCCTTGTTCTCTCTCTCCAGGTCTTTGACTCGTGTGCAGGAGTCCCTAAAGAAGATCATCTCCTTGCCCATGGTGCGGTTCTCCTTCTCCAAGGCAGAGATTCGCTGGTTGCTGTCCTCCAGCTTGGAGTCGCGGATCTCGGCCTGTTGCCTCAGACGCTTGTTCTCCTTCTCCAGAAGCTTCTTGTCTTTCTCCAGCTGAGAGCTTTCCTGTTCCAGAGTCTTGTTCTGGGCGAAGTGGAGATGCATATACTAGAATTTAATATGAGTATCTCTGCTGAGAAACTTGATGTAGTTGTTTGAACATGACTCATATGTGCATTCTTCAGACACTCAGAGTACACCTGACTGTTGCTGCAACCCACCTCCTGCTCCAGCTGCTCCAGGCGTTTACTAGAAATCTTCAGCTCCTCCAGGTTACGTTGCAGAGTTTGATTCTCAGTTTCTACTTCCTGCAGCTCTGCCTCAAGCTGCTGAATCTTCTTGCTACTGTTCTCTAAAGCCTTCTGCAAGCGCTGGTTCTCCGTGTCAAGGCCCTGGTAGCTCACCTGGATAAGAAACAGACAAATTAAAACTTAATACACGTCCTTCTCCACTTTAACTCATCTGCCTTTGACTTCACAGAAGCATGTCCTGTATGTCTGGTAGTACCTCTAGTCTTTCTGTTTTTTTGGATGAGGCTTTCAGCAGCTCCAGGCTGCGTTTCAGCTGGCTCCTCTCGCTCTCCAGCTCCTGGTTCTCAGACTCCAGCTGAGCGGCCTTAGCTCCCGCTGACCGGAGCGACTCCGCTGAGCGCCGAAGCTCCAGGTTTTCCTGCTCCAGCTGGGAGTTATCCTTTTCTACAGCTTCTAGCTGGAAGGCCATGTTCTTCAGAGCATCCAGCTTCTTTTTCAAACGACGGCCCTCTGCTTCCAGCTCGGAGTTCTCCTTCTCTAAAGAAGACACCTACATAAAATAGAATTATAGTGGACAAGCAGACAAAGTTTATAGAGACTGAATTTTGTACAAAAACTGACTGACAGTAAATGAACATTGCAAAAATCATTTAAAAATATAGAAAATGAATCAGACCTTCTCACAGGTGATCCCAAGACTGGCAACTTTCTTCTGCAGACTTTCGTTTTCTCGTTCCAGCTTCTGCATCTGAATCTCCAACTCCTCAGCTCTTTCACCTTTCTCCTTCATTACCTCAAGCTCTTTACCTGCATTTAAATAAACCACTCTGTTTTACAGACAACCATGACTATGATAATAAAAAATGTATAAACTAAATGGTCTTCCATTAGCACAACAAAACAACATGCCACTCACGGAGCTGCTTCCGTTCAAACTCCATCTTATTCAGCTTGGCGGTGGTCTCACAGATGGACTCGTGAAGAACACGGTTCTCCTTCTCCACGTCTTTGACGCGGGCCTCTGCTCCGACCTGGCAGCGCTGACGCAGAGATGATACCGTCTGGCTCAGGTGCTTGTTCTCTTGCTCCAGGCCTTTCAGCTGGAAAACAGACAGTAAAGTTTTTGATAAATGTCTAAACTTGTGTTTAAAGTTATTTACATGAAGTCAAGTCATATAAGTTCATGGAGGAAAAAATGTTAATTTTGTTTAATCCAACATTTCTTAAGAATAGTAACATTAGGGTAGAAGGTAAAGGACTTTAGAAAGCCTCTGCTTGATCATCACGTGTAATCAGAAAAGCGCTGCAGCATTAGTGACATCTCATTACGTTTACCGTAAAGAAGCAGAGCACAAAGTTTCATTTGCTTTTCTTCTGAGGCTCATCAAAGCTGGATTTAACAAACCAGATGGTGGAACGAATCAAATATGTCAGATCTGGTTCTAACATTTACAAAGACCTTACAGAATACAGCAAGCAACGCATCACACTCACAGGCAGGCCTGTCACCATAACACATTTTGCTGGGCGATTAATTGTCTCAGAAATTATTGCGATAAACGATAATATTGTTTGAAATTACACAATAATTTGTAATTATTGTCTGATTTGAGAAGAAATGTTGGTTAATTTTGTCTGTAGTAACTTTGACTACCAGATGGCAGTTTAAGACTGTTTGAACTGAAGGATGGATAGTGAGGGAGCAAGCAGTGTGTCTCTAAAAAAAATGGGAGAGGCCCCTTGACGTGACATGGACCGTCTCTCCTTCCTTTTTTTTTTGTTTTTCCAAATGGCGAAGGCTCGGTGTGGTTTGAGCTCTTTAGCATAGTGTTTGTCACACAAGGCTTTTAATTAAAAATAATAAGTTCTCAGCTTCTTTTTGCAGAGAAACACAAGTTTTTACACAAAGACACAGGTTTCAACCGTGAATTTTAGAGCTTCAACAAGACGGAAGTTTTTTCCTGAGATTGGCCTGTTATGCATGTTTTTGGTCTGTGGGAGGAAACAGGAGCACCTGGAAAAAAAACCTGCATGCTCAGCGAGAACATGCAAACTCCACCCTGAAAGGCCCCTGTATGCACGCACGCACACACACATACATAAACAGTTATGT
>JARVLU010000001.1:48648805-48665492 GCA_031762415.1 Simpsonichthys santanae | reverse complement strand
ATAAACCAATACAAGATGTCAAGCAGGTCTCATATGCTATCACGCGAATACTCGGACTGAATAAATATCTGTGCAGAGCTTCAGGGTCAGACATGTTCTACATGAATGAAGGTCTGTGTTACTCACTCACCAGCCAAAACACAGCTCCCAGCATTTATACCCCACCTTAAGCCAAGGAAGATGGGAAAAAGACAGAACTGCTTTTATTACCAAAACACCTAAAGCTTTAACCTTGAACAAATTTAACTAACAGATAAAGTCTATACTGTAGCCGACTAACAGTTTACAATGTACACATCAACCTACAGCTTATTTTTTAATGTATTTAACTAAGATGCATTTTATTAACTGGAGAAAACAATGTTAGTTTGAATGATTAATTTTGACCCTAAGTGACACCAGATGTTTTTGATTTGGATTATTCTTACCCATAGAAAAAGGTTTTCACATAGCAAGTTCTGAAGTTGAAGCCCAAGGATTTGAGCTCATTTGGCTGAGGCTCCATTTTTCTTTCTGCCTAAGAGTGCCAAACCAAAGCCGCTAAATTAAATAGAGGCCCAACATATATTTGGACTCGCCCACTAAAGCCTTGAAGCTCTGCTGTGAAGAAACAACCAGAATATACCCTGCTTCACAGCAATGCAAGAAGCATGCCACTATATTCCTATCTTGACTAAAATGTGATTAAAAACACTGTGCCACATTAAAAATTCATTTTTTATTTCACGGATAGACAGCTCACAACTGCTCAGCCTTGATTTATTTAACAGACTCTAAAACAAAAGGCTGAAGCCTGTCTAGACATGGACCTCCTCCTACATGGTTTTCTTTACCAGAACAGTAACAGAGTCTTTGAACAGACACATGACGGTGGCTCATTTTATGAAATGAAAACCATCATTATTACATTTCTTGTCACCCATCCTCGCATACATTCAGCACACCAGCTCCTAGAATTACACATCAAACGCAGTCAAGTCGTCAGAGGTGGGGGAGGTGAAGGACATGAGGAAAGTCCCATGAAAGGTCTCAACTGTCTGCCTTTAAGGGTTCAACAAGCTTAATAAATTAGTTTTCCTCTTGACACCAGAAGATCCTTAGGGATTCAGCAAGGATTCCAATTTAATAAACTCCTTCCTTCAGTTTTCCTCCGAGGCACAAAATGTAAAGCTTTTCCAGAAAGGACAACTCATCTGTGGACAGTATCGCAGGGATGCTTACAAAGCACTCATGACATGACCTAGAGCTGCTTAATTGCTTTGCATTATTGCCATGCCTCAATGCAAAACCACCTTGAGTGACATTGTACTGATGCAATTCGAGAGAACAGCAAAATTATTCAAACATAACAAATAAAGTATTTAATCAGTAACGGGTATCCAACAAAGAAGGCTCAGACTTGCCCACTGCACTCTTTCAGTGTATGTTTTAACCAAATATAGTCATTTACATTTGTACAGGAGCTTGTCATTGGTCGGGTAGGTCTCTAAAAGGCCATCATGGGGGTAGCTGAACACACAGCCAGGGGTTTAAAAACATGTAGGTGGTCTTTGTGAGGCTGGGTCTGCAGACACAAGTGGCTGAACAATGAAGTGACTAAAAGGTCAACAGGGCGATGCACATACAAACTGGGAGGATTAATCAAACGTCACAGATGAACAAGAGTTTCATTGTTTGCTCATGATGTCCACCTTAATCTGAGACCAGGGACATTACACAGCAGAATGGTCCCAAAGCAGCACCCGCTTAGCAACATTATGTGTGGAATTTGTACTGAAGAAGTCATTTAAAAACACTGACCTGAACTGAATTAACACAATATTTTTTTTTCTAATTTTATTATTGTGTGAATGTTTGCAAAGCATTCACACTATTGTGATCCATTTTTCTTCAGTACGTTTTTCGGCATCTTTCTCGTTCCACAATTTTGGAGCTATTTCAACAAATCATATCAAAATGTTCAGCTCTTTCAGGACAATCCTACTCTGACTTTTGAGACTGGTGCAACTATAGCTTTTCTTTTCTGCCATTTTTTTCCCCTCATGTGAATGAAATGAGCTCATTTTACATCCTTCAAATCTTAAGATGTGTTTACAACCTTTTACCGCTCCTAAGTGCTTCATCTTCTTTTAGCTTCTTGGTGCAAATTTAAACTTGTTTTCAGCTACTTTCAGATAATTTCAGCTGTTTTGTGATCGTTTCAGATTCTTTCTGCTAACTGCAACATTTCTGAGCTTCCAAATTATTTCTGCTCCTTTCAGCTTATGTATGCAAGTTTAATTTTTTTTTGTTATTTCAGCCAATATTTATAGCTGTTTATGTTAATCAGCATTTTCAGCTTATTCCACATTACATATTTGCATTAATTTAATCTTTATTCAGCATAATTAATCCAAAATGTTTCCTCTCCACTTCCTTCAGACAATTTAAGCTTTGTTACCTACTTTTAAACATTTTTTTTTTTTTTTTTTTTTTTGCAAATTTCTGCTTTTTTCAAATAATTTACACTTTTTTGAGCTAATTTCTGCTTCTTTCAGCCAATTTTGGGCAAACATTTGTTCTTTCTGCTTTCTTCTGATAATTTAAGCTTGTTCTACCTTTTCAGCTACCTTTTTAGCATTTTAAGCTATTTTCAGCTGCTTTCAAATAAATTCAAGATTTTTGTGGTAATTTCTGCTACTTTCAGCCTTAACTTATTTTTGCAAATTTAAGCTTGTTATGCTCCTTTAAGCTTTTTTCAGCTGGTTTCATTTATTTCAGATAATATTTAGCTGTTTATGCTATTTTTAGCTTTTTCAGCTAATTTCACATTTTTTAGCTCATTTGAGCTCTTTCCACTTCCTTCTGGTTGCTTAAGCTTCTCTGCCTTTTCAGTTACTTTTTAGCTATTTTGTCAATTCCAGCTTTTTTTTAAGCTAATTTCATAATTTCTGTGTTGAGTTATGCTAGTTAAACATAATTCAACAAATGTGTTCTTTCTAATTTCTTCTGCTAATTTAGGCTTATTCTTCCTTTTCAGCTAAAATTCTGCATTTTTAAGCTAATTTCAGCTGTTTATCAGCACGTTCTTCAGCAATAAGCATTCACACTGCATGTTTGCAGGAAATGCAATTTCTCTAGTTTATCTCATTGAAAATGCACATTTCTGAATTGATAAAACGACTTAAATTAGTTCTGGCAGAAATTAGCTTTTTATATTGTAAAAGAAAATACAGTTGTAACAGTTTTAAATTTGTATAAAAATGTGTTTATTGTAAAATGTTAAATAAGGTATGCAAATATCACTTCTAAAGGATCAAAATCCATGACACTAAAAATGTTTTGCACATCACAAAGATCCCCCTGCCCTTGTCATCTTATCATCCTCTGACTTTGTTGGTCACAGTTTCTTCTTTTTGGCGTCGCTGATAGCCGATAAATCTGCTTGTCTTCTGAAGCAGCCGTGTGGGGCTTTTGGAGGCTTATAACATCAAAGGCTAAACAATGGGAGAGATGGTTTAAATAAGATGACCCAGGAGTGATTAACGGGATGGCCAAAATCAAACAGGCCCAACTAATCTGTGATGCTCTTCGGCTGACTCCTCAGGCAAAACTAAAGCTTTAAACATAAACAGAAGCTAGAAAAACATGTTTTTCTATTACTGTATTTTAACAAAAAAGTCAACCCAAAAGCCATACTAGACTTTAAAAACAAATCCCATATGTGCATATTTTCATTTAAATTCCTTTACACAGACACAGCCCATATACTTGCAGACCACAGACATCAAGTTTGGGAAACTTGTGTCTATCAGCTCTACTGCTTAGCTACGATAACATCTCAAACTTTCCTGCAGTGTTGCAACAGTATGATGGGTCACAGTCTACTTCGCATTATCATAAGCACAGCTGACAAACTGTTCCAGCAAGGCAGTGAATCAAATTTAATCTGGATTGCATAAATTCACTTTGATAGCTGCTTTTACAATGAACTGTTGGACAAAGTAAATATGAACTGCCTTCAGGCAAATATGGGAACAGAAAAATGTAAACAAGACCAAAGACATGCACAAAATTGCTGTTTTTCATTTAATAACTGTGTGACATGCCATACATGATCAAACAACTGGACACATAAGTGTCAAGCCCAAATTAACTTTGGTTTTTCAAAAACCCACAACTTAGAATCACATTCCTCATTTTGTCTAACAGACAATGGTAATATGTTGTGAGAATGTTCTTTTGCACCAAGTGTTGGGAAAGTTAGAGCAATTTTTGTGTGTGTGTGTGCTAAAAAGTTACAGTGAGTATAAATTTACAACTTGTGCATATTGCCAAGAAACAAGAGTGGCCTCAGAACTCAACTCAGCCATCTACCTCTGGTAAAAGCAAAAACGTTGTGGGTTGACGTTGTGAGATGATCCATCAAATTTACTTTAAAAACTGGCCATTTTAACCAAGACTGCAATAATAGCAAATTAAATAAACTAAAATAATGTGTAGGGATGCACAATATTGGATTTTTGGACGATATCAGATATGCTAATATGTTAAAACTTATTTGGCCGATAACCGATACCAATACAAATACAGATTTTTTTTTTTTTTTTTTTTCCTAGACCTACTTACAGAGACTACATAACTTTCTCTGCTGTGGAATTAAAATACGACATTATTCTGCATGATTTTTATCAGTTTGGCCTGCTACTAACTTCAGATGCCAAAAAGAGGCTGAAAATGATGTAACACTTCAACTCGGATTATGTTTAATGTCAAATTTATTCATGACATTTACTCTCTCCAACACAATGACAACACTTGAGCAGTGCAAATTTGTAAATTTTCACAAATCTAAACTCAACGGCTTGCATGACATCATAACATTGTGCTGCGGGCACCCTTGTCATACAAAAACAGCGCCTTTTATATTGGTTATTTTGATGGAATGGCTGATATTTAACTTTATCGCTAATATCAGTCGATACCGATACCATGCCAATATTGCACATCCCTAATAATGTGCTAAAAAAAAGGTGTTCCATGACCATTCTCAAGTGCATATACTGTACTGTAATTTATTTATGGAAAGGTTTATGAAAATCAAATAAAAAGCATGTTCCATTGTTTTCACAATCTTCCCAGCATGTACAACTCTGTTTTAACCAAACCACCTGAAACAGCTTAAAATGCACCATAAGTGTGAACCATACTTCTTTTTTTCTATTTATTTAACCTTTATTTATACAGGTAGTCTCACTGAGTCACGAGGACTCGTTTTCAAGAGAGACCAGTAAATAATGTACAACTTGTCAAGTTATGTTTCGCTCTCATTTTTTTTCTGGTCTAGTTTATCTACGACCATCAGATGGATAGGAAGTTGCAGTTATTTCCATTTGGGTGATTAAATGTGTTGATAACAGAAATCAGCATGTTATGAAACATGTTCTGATAGTGCTTCACAGAGAAGACAGAACATGAGACAAAACTATTATGCATCACCTTCACTTCTTTCAACAAAGTTGTTTGTCACTTAGAAATTGTCAGAGCATTGATATAACAACGGAAGTCATTCTCATACAAGAAAAACTAAGATAAACCAAATATACAAGAAGGACATGTGCACAGACGAGTTGGAGATTAACAAAAAAAAATGAACAGCAGGCATTCGGTTTAAGCATTACCACATCAGTGTGTCTTACATTCCTGATGTCTCTTCAAATTTATTGAGCCTGGATGAGGGCTAGGACTCCACATCACACACATCCACATCCGCAAATACATCTCTGTTTATACAGCCAAGCCTTTAAGGAGCACGTGTCTGTGTGGACATATTAAATTATGTGTTTAGGCGAGTGAAAACCTAAATGGGACTGTTGTCTGAGCCATATGTTTCCACTGTATTCGAAATTATGTAACTTTCACTCCATTATGGCCACACAAGCTCAGCAATCAATGATTGTTGGAAGGTTAATGTGAGGAATGACCTACACAAAGTCACAGATTCCATTGGAAAAACGCAACAATTTAAACTTCACCTCAACAAAAACACCAACTTTCACTCCATCTAAATTCTTACCTGGTAGTAGTCTTTAATCTGTCGTATGAGAATGGAAAGGTTCTGAATGCGCAGCGTGGGGTCATTGTTCACTTTCTTGTTGGTCCTCTGCACAGTAGCTTTAGGATTTCTGTAGCAAAAACACAACAGTCTTACTAACTGTACCACAACTAAAACATCAAGAAAAGACAAATGCATATAAAATATCTGCTTTACTAATGCGTCACTAGAGATGTTAGCAAGTTCACTGAAGAATGTGGTTCTTTTGTCATGTTCAGACACTTAAAACACAAGAACCACCCTTTCCGTCTGCTGGTTCCACTCTTCCAGACCATTACAACTGAGGACTACAAATTTAATTGAGTGCAATTTCATTAAAATAAAATTTTAAAAGTTTCAAACAGGCAACATTATAGTGGAGTATGTCAGGAATTGATTGACCAATAAGCATATAGGATCGTAAATAGCTTAGACAAACAGTCAGTCATAATGAGGAATGTCTGCATTTTGTAAAAGGCCCAATATTAAGACCCAAACTGTTTGCAAAAGGAAAATAAATAAAATACTAGATGAAATGATTCAAACGCTAAAGATTAGTCTCATATTAAACAGATTTTCCAGAACTAAAAACAGACTGCCTTTCACTTCTCACACAAAACAACATCTTTATTTGCAGTTTGTTCCCAGACACAACAGTAAAGTCTTTTGACAATCTGTCATTATTCAGCTGTCATGTTTGGAGAAAACTAAATAGTAATGTTTTCCTCCCCTTCTTACAAACAAAAAGAGATCTCTCCAAATATTTTACCTTATGACTTTCCAAAAAAAAAAAAAAACTCTTGTAGTCCATGTCAGCAAGGTGTTCTTTTAATTATATAATTTTTATTATTAATCATTATTATTAACGTTTATTTAACCAGGCAAATCCCACTAAAAGTGCGGCTCTCTTTTGCAAAGGAGGCCTGCAAGCAGCCCAAGATGTACGTGTTGAACTGGGGGAGAAAACTAGAGTACGGTACCCAAAGAAAAACAACACAAACACAAGAACATGCAAACTCCATACAAAACGACCCCAGATTCAAACTGGGGAACCCAGGACCTAATTGCAGTGAGGCAACAGTGCTAACCACATCGTGCTACCACATAGCTGCCATATATAAATTTCAAAGATATACAGTAATGCAAAAACACCAGATGACCTCTTTATGAGGGTCAATAACCAATGACCCTCCACTCTGAACAGAAGGAGGGTCCTGATTGTTTATGGATGCATGCATGCAGTGCAGCAGCCCATGTCAAGCCATGCATGTGTGCAAACTGCATCTGAACTTTTGATTATTGTTTTTTTTTTAAACAGCAGTGATCCATTTCAGACCCTAAAATATCAATATAATAATAATAATAATGCAGCTCAAAACATTGGGTTCAAAAAGAGAATAGCTGATTTTTAACAAAAAGTCTTTTTTTTTTTTTAAGTTAACTGGCTGCATCATGTGTGTGTTATTAGTCTTTGGCCAGCCTCCACCCTCATACACACACAGAGACACACATCTATGCTAATCAGGAGGACACAAGCCTCTTTTAATACAGGTCTAAATGAACAGTCATGTGACCTCCATCTCTCACTCACACACACACAGCTCTTTTTGAAGCCCACTGCAGGGGGTCTATTTAACCCATTAATTAAAAGCACAGTGGAGGCTGTAATCCTATCATAATGAGCAGGGTAATGTGGTGTATGAAGTAGGTGAGAATGAAAAATGGCAGTTTATTTTCCATTTATGTATTCCATAATCAACTGAGAACATGGCGGCCGCCCATAACAGTCTCCTGTCATGCATACAGACAGGGCAGCCTGACGCCCTGTGGTTCAGCAGACTGATAAATACAAGGATTTAAGACAGTAACAGACGTAAAATATAACACTTATTACCTCCCTCCCTCCCTCTCCTTGATCCCTGCTGATACAATAAACTTTAAACACACGAAAAGATTAAGGATAGACAGCCAAAGTCTGCTCAATAGGCAGCAAGGCAGACAACCAGTCAGCAAGACCGCCAGACGGCAAGTCAATAAGTCGGTCCATCAGTGCCGTCGATTGGCACTGCAGCCTCAGAGCCTGGGGGCCACTGGGCTTCCTCCTTTCATCCCCTGCCTTTGATTGGTCATGTGGGTTATGGAGTAGTGTTAACCTATATATGACAGGCTACATTACACTCAGCTTGAGCAGTCAGGCACATACCCATGCACAGCCACAGAAAGCAGCCTGAATGCACACACACAAAGAGAAACTGCAGGCTGCACTTGGCCACGTGTTGGAGGCAGAGATTAGAAGCTGTACTGCCCAAACACAGCGGGTCAGTGTGTGTTCATGGACCTCCAAGTGTGCACGCTTCTCAGCAGCCATGCTCAGATTAACAGGTCAGGATAATTCCAATTCAGGTTAATTATAGCCTAATAAATTTAACCTCACAGACAAATATTCTCTTGCAGCACATTGAAATGTATAATCAAGATAAATAACCATGTTTCATCAAATCACTCTTGAAGAAATGCACCAGGCAGTTTATTTTCAACTGAAATGCCACTTATTAGCTAAATCAGTGGTTTCCAACCCAGGTCCTTTAGGAACATCATCGTGCATCTTTTACTTTGTAGTTTTTTCTTTGCTACAACACACCTGATTTAATTACTTCATATTGTGCAGAAGCCTGTTAATCACCCATTTATTTAAAATACATGCCAAAGCAGAGAAACAACTAAAACATGCAGGATGGTGTTCCTCAAGGACCAGGGTTGGGAACCATTGAGCTAAATCAATGACAGTTAATGAGCCTGAGAAAATGGCCATGTAAAGACAATTAGATTAAACACAATCAGTGTAGGGATAACTAATATTAGAGCAGTGTTTTATTGAAAAAAAACAAACATGTAATTTTAATACAGTTGAGTATAGAGATACTGTACATTTAAAATCCTCACTTCTCCGTCTTCACAAATCTCAACACTTTCTTTAGCATTTTGCTCAACCATCTGAGCAGTAAGTGTCTTTTGAAGTGGCCAAATATAAATTTATGAATGCATGACAATTAGACAATGGTGTTTTGCAGTTCAAATGATGTCAATGTCAACATAGTCACAAACATGCTGCATTAAAACACAAGATCATGCCCACATGGAGACAAGTCTTTATAAAACTATCCTAAAGATGCAGGTCGGAGCCGTGGAATTCTGTTGTCATCACCTCATTTTCTTGTTTTAGCTTTTCACAGTCCATCACTTCTCGCCCGTCTTTGTTTTTCAGTTGCCATGGGGCCTCTTCCCATTCCTGTCCTCTGCCGCTGTACCCATAGGAACAGCAGCTGGACTTGTTCCTGCCAAGCTGGGTGCAGTTTAACTGCACTTCAACCCTCAACTTCCTCAAATAAAGGCTTGCATCGTAATCTGAAAGGGTCAATGCCTGATTCATGATAATCTGTAGTCATGAGTTCCACTTTCGAACCTCAAAAATTTTACAAGGCTAATTTTTATTATTATTAATGGTCTGCTGGTAATTCTCAATGCTAAGCTGCAGTAAATGGAAGTCAGTAATTCTTGCTGATGTTTCACAGCACACGTCTTTGAGGGAACAGAGGGGATTATTAACCCCCTGCGCTGTTGAAAGGCCAGAAACAGATGGACAAAGTGTCGAGTTTGCATTAGCTGCTAAAAGCTGCACCAGCACATTAACAATGGGAGCAGACAAAACAGTAATCTAACGTGTAAAAAAATTAACACACCAACAATAATCCATCCAAACACACAAGTATAAACTGTGAACTGTTACAGTTTAGCATGACTAAAACTTGACTTTGCATTGTTGGGCATGGGGAAATAAAGAGTCCATTCGTTGCTGTAATTCAAATGTGCCCTTGAAATAGGAGGTTTAGAGTCACATTATTAACCTTGGAAAAAAAATGTTCTCCCACAGCTGCAGTTTCCTGCCAAAGTGACACACATCCTGCTGCAACTTAAACACAGAGAGCCTGGCAAGACTAAGATGATTTGGGAAGCTCTAAAATTAAAGTCTAACTTCACACTGATGTAGAAACACAGATTATCCCCTCCACCCCTTCAGTGCAGACAGAAGCAGTCAGACAGACACCCCAGCAGCACATCTACTACCTCCCTTCTCCAGTTGAGCAGGAATCTGAACTATGCTGTGTTAATAGCCCCAGAGAAGGTCAACAAAGGCTTCACATGCTGCTCAAGATAAGAAAAATAAAAAATAATAAAACAACGGCAGCGAGGAGACGTAAACCAAAAAGAGAAAGAGGACACACGAGGATGGAAGGGTCGACTGTAATTTACTGAAGTTAAGAAAAATATACAGTATAAAGGAACAGAGGATGAAACAGAGCATTCAATCAGGGATCAGCTAAAAAAAACAACAACTAGTGATTTTTTTTTTCCGGCAATTGTTTATGTTTGTCATTTTATAATCCAATACAGTATATCAAAAAGATTTTTCATAATAAAACTTCATGGATTTAGTATTTTGTCACCTGAGTTTATGGAAACTAACAATCTTCAATTAACATCTTTCTTCCAGTAAATTGCACTTCTGGTCAAACCAAAAATGAAAGACTGTGTGCAGAAAGAAATATAAAAGTTCACACATGGTGCAATTTAATTGCATCGGCATGTGAAGGTTTTCGACGAATGTGCGGGTTTTCCTATGATCCAGCTGTTTCAATGATGATTTTGTTTGATATTCAACATCGCCAGCTACATGGTGCCAAAATGTCGACAAGATCAAATACAAGGAGGTGCAACTCAGAAAACTTGATTTCTGAATCTGCAGTCAGCATCAGCAGGTTCATGTTTACTGCTTCATTGCTTTAACGACCGGGGAAGATGCAGATGAAAATGCTGACCTGTGATGGTTACATTCTCAGCTTTGGAGAGACACTTAAGATTTACAGACGTGCATGATTTTGTCTGAATACTCAGGCCAACAGAAACACTGACCTAAAGAAAGGGAGCAACCATACTCATTTCATAATCCACAGACATTTTGAAGCTTTTATACTTTTTTTGGTGAAAATAAGGAATTTGGACCGGTTCTTAGACGCAAAGTCTAAAACGACAATTGTTCCATTAGTTGTGGAAAATTATCCTTTTTATTGTATTTAATTTCCATTCACTTAATAGCCCCCAAGGAGTTTCTGAATGGTTGACTGAACATGACTGCAGAACTGGCAAGAAATCAAGAGGCTTCAACTGGACTTCTGTCCCTGCGACAACATTTAACTGGCACCGTCTTGCAGAATAGAAAAGCTAATTGGTTTGACAGCAGTAGGAAGGCAATCTAATTGGCTCGATAATGTCAGTCACATGAGGACACGGGCAGGGGGCATGGTGCCATCTGGGTATCTGTCAGCAAGCCGTTAAATAATCCTGGGGTCTCTCCTCTGTCGTCCTGATGACAACCGTTTCCCAGCCAGTCTCTTACATTCACACTTTGCACCAACAAAAACATTATAAGGTTAAATGTATCCAGTTGTGTGAAAAACAGAAGATTTATTATTCTTGAGAGCTCATATTTGCATTTTGACTCTCATGGTTCCTGTTAGTTATCATTATCAAAATGTACGGAACATTTCATATAGCGTCAACACTACTTAAAATCAAAGAAAAGTGTGGAGGAAGGCATTGCTTGGTTAATGTACTTTTAATATAATAATTATCCAACTGTAACTGGGACCCTGTGCACATAGTTTCGTTCCACCTCATGTACCACATGTGATGAGAATGACAATAAAAATCCTTGTATTAATACTTTAATATTCATCTTTGGCAGCTGCAAAGCTGAGATGTGTGAGCTTAAGAGTATTTTCTGTCACCTGAGCCCACAGCTGTTTGGCCATGGTGCTCATAAAGCGAGGAAGCAGACAGAGAGGTTTCACCAATGTAAGATCCAACCATTACTGTAGTCCTTTGTGTGGGAGGGCGGCTGGGCTAGACGACTACCAACAGCTGCCTCAGTCCAAAACAAATGCACAAAATCCATCCACAGATACTCCCACGCAGAGCCTCGCAGAAAAGCATGCGCTGGCTGCTGTTCCCTGACATCCTGTCAGGCAATCCCTGAGCCAGCTTCAAGTTCATTCCAGTTCATTTCTGGCTGTTTTTGTCTGGAGACTTAAAGAAGCCACAGGAAAATATCTTTTTTTTTTTTTTTTTTTAAGACAGAAACCCAACTGAGAACATGATCCACACATCTTCACACTCCACGGTTAGAGCCAAAAAAAAAGCTCAACCTAAATTTGATGTTCTGCCTTTTTACACGTCTGCTTTGTGATGTCAAAGGTTACATCATCCTTCAGTTCTATTTCGTTTGTTTGTTCTGACAAATCATTTTCTGTCTTGCTTCCTCCTCCAACCTGCACCCCCCTTCCATATCCTTCCGGTTGCTTACCCAATATCCAGTCCCATAAGGAAAAAAAAAAAAAAAAAAAAACGCTCTGAAAATACTGCTGACCTCTTCACTCTTACAGAGCAGGAGGAAAACATGGCCATCTGAACATAAAAGCAGCCTCCCCAAAAAAGATGTTTCTGTTTTGAAACCACTGATTGGAGCAGCTTGGAGGATGAGGAGGAAAACAAGCTCTGGAGAGTGAGATGGGAGAGGTTGTTAAACTTCAGAAGACCGATAGCCAGAACAGCAGGAGGTGGAGGACACTGGAAACAAGATGCCACTGAGACAGGAAACAACCAAGCACAAGGAAACGCAATAAAATCTGCATGGAAAATATATTATTTGAGCTCAAGACTTGGTTCTCCTTTCTCCTGCAGTTGGACTATCAAACACCTCATGCGTCTTTGAATTTTCAGTTAATTGCTACCTCACATCTGAATAGAGAACATTTTCATGCATCTTTACGTCCTGTAAATATTGCAGAACTGACAAGAGACGCCTGACTCGTACTGATGAGGCGACACGAGCTGTGCCACACATAATCTCCTCCTAAATCCATTCAACTGGGAGCAGACATGGCTGAATGCTCCTTAGACAAGGAAGCAGTGGAAATGCTGACAGTATACAGTGTAGCATTAGTGGAAAAAATATATAAATTAAATCCTCCTGGTAGGAAGTAGAAGCCTGGAGTCAGACAAAGGAATGGAAATCTGTCTCTTGTCGTGTATATATTATTCAGTGACTGGAAAGAGACAAATTTGACCTGCAGTGCTTCAAAAAAATGTCTCAAAATCAAGAGATCTAGCAAAGAGTCCAATTCTCTTTACATCTGAAGAATCCACACACATGCTTCTGTGCTTTCCTGAGCTAGTGAGCAGTTTTCAGACGGATTAGGTGCTACTACTGGATTAATCTTCAGCACAGCATGGGTGCAGCTCCAAGAAGCTCCCAGCCTCCTGCAGCTGATAGAGGAACTAAAAACACTTTGAAAGATGTGGAGCAGCATGCTGTGCATACATGCATAGATAGAGCTGCAGACCCCTCGCTGCACCCCACAAAACAGGGTCCCTTTGTGAGTAGCCGTCATTCAGTTCAGCTGGACAGAGGTTGCAGTTGTTTAATTGGCTCCTGACCCCACAAAAGGCCTCAGGGTTAATATCATTTACCCCATTCAGAACCATACACACTGAAAACTGCTGGGTTATTTGATTACACCATTTCTGAGTTCATGTGTTATGTGTTGTCATCATTGTATGTTCCCATACAATGGCAAAATTGGCTCTCTGCATTTAACCCATCCACCCCCAGGTGGAACAGTGGGCAGCTATTGAAGGAGCAATTGGGGATAGGGTGTCCTGCTCAGAGACACCATGAGATGTGCAATGACTGGAGATCAAACCTGGGACTTTTGGGTCCTGGGTCAGCCATCTGCCTCTACACCATCTTGACCCCCTTAAAGCTTTTAGGTTATAGGTTGAGCTGGTTTGACCAATTACTGGGTCAGAACCTTTGATTAAAGTGGTTGGGTTGTAGATGAGCAGCATCATTCTTTATTCATTTTGAGACGAATTTACCAAAATTGGCCCTGACTGAGCCGGTGGTTTAGGCAGCGATAGGCAAAGGTACTATGGTAAATCTAGTAAAATGGTACCTAATCTGGTTGGCTTTGTTTAAAAAATAAATAAATGGATAAAAAATAAAATAAAAAAGATAAACCTTCATTTTGAAGTAAACATCAACTTTGGTTTCCTAAAACTACACTTTGGCCAACAGTGTTTTTAACGTACTTTATAAATAAAATTGTATCGTATTGTACTACATTGTAAAATAGCATTAGCCGGTGCGAGCTAGCTGATGCTAATAGACATTAGCATCAGCTAGCTTGCACCTACACATATCTAACAACTTTCTATCAAAAAATTACGTCATTTTATCCAACTTTTAGGTCAGAAACGTAACCCAGCTGAACTAATAACACAACTCCGTTGAGTTTGAACCCCTCGGGGTTGGTTGGGCCCAAATTGAACCCAAGTGTAAGTTGGTCCGTTATTAACCCAGCAGTTTTCAGAGCGTTCAACCTAACTATAGTAAAAATGGCTGCTATATTTTGCACACAGATCTAGTTTAAGGTTTGCTTGCCCTCATTTGGCTAATTCCGTCTCTTTATGTAGGCCAGAGCAGACAGATGGGTTCAATTACTCACATCTCCAGCATGATCTCGTTCAGGTAAATCCCATCCACTAACTCAATATACTCTGATAACTTGCTGCCGTCGGTCACTGTCGACTGTCCGGCTGTCTTCACCTGGAAAATAAAAGGCGCATATTCAAAATGAAATAAAAGAAGCGATGAATGGGTGAGTCACTGTGTGTAGATTTAATTACCCAGCAGACCAGAGGAGTGAGCATGAACTGCTCCAGCAGTGGAGAAAAAGCCTCGTTTTCCATGTCTGCCCCGGCTGTGTCGGTCATTTAAACAGATATGTGCAGGGAAACGTGTTCACACTCCTGTCATGTTGATAGCTCGACGCTCTTTCCGGGGTTTGTTAGTAAAAAAAAAAAAAAAGGAGTAAAAAATATCCGATTTCCCGACACAGTTTGTGTTGCCACCGTTGGGGCTTCTTCCTGTGCAGGAGAGAGACTCACATCTTCTTTCAGTTCATTGAGCTGTTGCAATTTACCTGCCGCTCTTTGGGTGGGTCAGTCCGCTTCTCTGTTCATTAAAAAAAAAAGAAAGAAAAGCGGATAAATGCAGATCTGTGCGGGAAGAATTAATAAATAAATAAAAAATCAATTAAATAAAAAATAATAATATCCAGCTGGGAGTGAGAGGAAAAGAATCCATTGGTTTGAGCTCCTCGTTTATAGTGGATGAAGCGCCTCCTCGTTGTGGACTCCTCTGAGCTGAGAGGATGAGTGGAGGACACGAGGAACCGCCTTCTTCCCTGCGCATCTCCTCCTCCTCCTCCTCCTCCTCCTCCTCCTCCTCCTTATAGAAAAGTGGGCCATTGATCGAAGCAGCACATCTCTGTGCACGTTCCCTGAGTCATCACAGGAATATTTCTTAGTCAACATCTAACTGTGTGAATCAGTGAATCAATGAATCAGTGACTCAATGAATCAGTGAGTGGAAAAGTGACACTTTTTGTCAGATTATGACCCTTTAGAGCTCTTTGTGTTGTTTAGAACCTCTCTATGGCACATTTTTATATTTCATCATTTCTATCTTTATTTGTTGGTCAGGTAGAAGCAAAAGTCATAAGCATTCATCCTTTGTCTGCATTCACAGCATGAATATTAAATAAATAGGTGAGCTGCTGACACCTGGTGGTTAAAGATGTCTTTAAAAGAATGAAAGTCAGCACAGAGTCAAGTTCTTTCTTTCTGATTTGAATTTTTATTCTTCACTTTATCTGTCCTGTGGTATTTCTTCTGTTAATTTGTTTAGGTGAAGACTTTATAAAAGAAAAAAATATATACTGTATATGAATTCAACAATATTTTCACATGTGACCCTATATCAGCTTGACTTAAAAAGCACTTAACAGTTGCAAGAACGACAGTTGTCCAGAAGAATAAACAAAAGATAATAACAGTCAAACAAGATAAAATCAGACTAAAATCAAGTTAAACAGACTGAACAACATAAAATGATATAAACTAAAAAAATTGCATTTTCTGCAAAAACGCAAACTGAATATTTAGAGCTAATGATGCCTTTTGAAGAAGCTGAAAATGATTTAATGCTAAAAGAAGCAAAACACTAGCTAAAAGTAGCTAAATACAAGCTAAAAGAAGGTAAATAGTTGCTATAGTAGCAAAATGCTACTTAAAAGTAACTAAATGCAAGCTAAAAAAAAGGGTAGCTAATAGTAGCAAAATGCTTGCTAAAAGTAGCTAAAACCTTGCTAAAAGCTAAAAGTCACAAAAGGCTACCTTTAAACTAGGGTAAGAAAAGTCTTGATAAAATTCAAAGGCTAGCTAGAAGCTAAAAATAGCATAGCAAAAATAAATATAATATGTTGAAGCAAAATGTTTAAAAGACCATCTTTTTTGGTGAAGCAACCAAATAAATTTTAATATATTTTTATGGGGAAAATAATTGAACATAAAGTTAAATGTTCGGAATAGTATTTTAAAGCACACACACACACACTCATATATGTATATACAGTATAAATATATATATATATA
>JARVLU010000001.1:48602788-48616265 GCA_031762415.1 Simpsonichthys santanae | reverse complement strand
ATAATAATAATAATAATAATAATAATAATAATGATGATGATGATGATGATGATGATGATGATGAATGAATTAGTAATCTGGCCTGATTTTAATGTATTCATCAGATCTGAGGGAATTTCTTTACACCATCTGTGACAAACGCTGTAGCACTTGTAATAAGAAATGCACCTCAGTCCTTGGCTTTGCTCTGGTTGATTTATTATTATTATTAATATTTTTATGATACATTTTTTTGTTTTTAAAACGTTCAAACTGTGAGCAGGCCTTTCTTTAAGCTGTTTATTATCAGAAGTGAACTCACCTGTTTAGGATTATCATCTTGTTGCCTTCACTTTAACTAGCCTCTAACTTAAAAGATGTGTTTTCTGGAGGAAACAACAAAAACTCAAGTTTCTTTAGATGACCTGATGAATATTTTCACAACAATTCCCACTCGAGATATTTAAATAATTTTGTTTTTAAATTTCATCATATGAGTTGGTGATGTAAACTGTTTAATCTTAAACGTACTAAAGTTCTCAAAAAAAAAAAAAAAGGGACAAAAAATTGATGTAATTCAAATGAGCCTTTAGTTCTTTTATAGAAACTTCATTCAAAATCTTTCTATTTATTTATAATGTCAGAAATTTAGGCTTGAATGTTTATTGTTTGTTCTGGCCCAGCTGGTAAAATGAACATATATTTATTTTTACTTGCTGAGATCATTGATATTATTCAATATAATAAGTTTTTTGTTTAAAGTTGTCTTTATTTTTTTATAGAATAATTCAAATTACCGGTAATTGTTTACACATTAAAATAGAAATAAACATTGCTAATCACAACAAAATTCATGCTCAGTCATCCAAGTACCAAATCCAATAATTCTCAGTCAGGTCATCTGGACATTCTTTTTTTATAGAAACGTTTCACCCTCCATCTGGAGGGCTTCATAAGTCAGAGGAGTTCCTGTAAACTGTTTTCCCACCAAGCAGTAAACACATGAAGTGGACCAACCAGTTTGCTGGAGGTACCTGGATGATTGAGTATGAACTTTGTTGCCTTGAACCACTTTGGCTGTGGCTGCCTTTCTGGGAGGAAACCATCTTGGCTCCAGCAAACTGGTTGGTCCACTAAAGATGTTTACTGCTTGGTGGAGAAACAGTTTACTGGAACTCCTCTGACTGATGAAGCCCTCCAGATAGAGGGCAAAACGTTTCTATAAATAAAGAACCGTCCAGATGACCTGACTGAATTATTGGATTGCTAATCACACATTCATGAATGATTTCTGTCCATTTTTAATGATTGAGCTCAATGTGTGCCCCAAAATGGAAGAACTCAAACATTTACTGGAAAAAATCAGCTTTTTTTTTGTGACCTACATGTGTAGACTGTTGAGCCACATCTGGAACAATCTTCACTTTGTTTCCACTCTGGCACTGGATCATTTTGCATCTCACTGCAACATTTGTCTGCACTTTATTTTGCCGGGGAAGACAAAGCACAGTGCTCACTCCTATAGACGTCCCATTGTGAGCTGCGTGGCACCGCAGCAGAATGAAGCCTCCAGGCCTCAGCTCCGAGTCTTGTCTGTTCCACATCCGAACGCAGTCACCAGCAACAAAACAAAACCAGAACAGCAAGTGTGAGGGCTGACCTGCACACTCCCACTGCCCTGCGTATGGAACATGGCGTCTCAATGACTCCCATGGGTGTAAACATTTATTTTAGTGTGATGACGCAGAAACGAAGGTCATTATTTGGACTTGAGCAGAAACCTTGGAGTTGATTCTGGTCAAGAATTTTGTTTGGAAACTGTCAGTTAATAAACTTATTATCAAAGCTAATTTATCTGAAGAATGTAAACCAGCCTTAGAGAAAATAACGTGATGTCATGGAGTCCATGTGGAAATAACCGCAAAGATGAAGTAAATGCGTGAAATGTATCAGTTTCACATGCATCCATTGGACTCTTCATGGGTTTATAACTCTATACCGTCAAAATATTACATGTCACGTAATATTTGAGCATAATTTCACATGACCACATAAGATTTTTCACATGGGAAGGTGGTGTTTCTTTTTTGAGGACAAAATCAGCAACATTCTTAAGTGACACTGAAAAACTAAGCTGGACTGTTACGATGCCATTTAAGCTGCAAAAACTTTCTTCAAGTATTAAAATTGATGCAAAATGCTACAATTAATGTGTAAAAGGTAATGAATTAAACATGTTTTGCACATGTGCATTGTAAAGCACTTGGGGTAAAGTTACAACAAAGTGTAAAACCCGGTAAAAGTTGCCTTTGAAAGATGTTTACAAAATCATCTCTGCATGGGTTTCACATTTTATGTCCTGCAAATTTTCCATATATCGTTACCCATTTGCAAAACAGCTTTTGCATTTAGGATTTTTTAAATTTCTTTATATAAATTTGGATTATAAGAGAGATTATTGCCTCCCTACATTAGCTTTTGACATCCCCCTCATCTAAAATCCTTCATCTTGATGTGCTTTAAACGAAGGTTTTGCTCTCGGTGACTTACAGAAATAAAAAATAAATCACATTGAGCCACGAAGACTCATTTACAAGTGAGACCCGTTTAGACAGACAACAAGTGATAAAAGTGACACGTGTATAGGATTTGGAGGCCAAAACATAAAATTCTTATCAAACGCTCACTCCTTGGCCTGCGATTGAAAACAACGCCCCGCACATAAGCACACAGTGACGCAGACGTTCCACAAGGGATGGGAGACGACAAGAGTTGGTGAAAGTTTGAATCTGTCTTCTCCATGTTCTCCCAGCTGCAGTGTGCTACGTGTTCAGTGCTCTTGGTGTGACTGCTGGTGCTCATAGATTATGGAGCCACAGATCCTACAAGGCTTCCTTCCCCCTGCGAGTCTTCCTCGCTCTTGGAAACTCCATGGCATTCCAGGTAAACTAAACTGAATTAGTGCACATTTAAAATTGCGCAGTAGCTGCACTTCTGTAATGAGAGTAGGGAGCAGAGTGCCAAGGATTGTATGATGCAATAAAACTTTTGCAGAACATATTCTTTGCTGCTATGATCTCTGACCTTAATCCCGCATGCACGCCTTACAGAATGACATCTACGAGTGGGCGAGGGATCACCGTGTCCACCATAAATACTCTGAAACAAACGCAGACCCTCACAACGCCACGCGGGGCTTCTTCTTCTCCCACGTTGGCTGGCTGCTGGTGCGAAAACACCCCGAAGTCATAGAAAAGGGACAGAAGCTGCAGCTGGCGGACCTGAAGGCGGATGAAGTGGTGATGTTCCAGAGACGGTGAGGAAGATCGAAGAGTAATCAATGCGTGTGTACTCGTCTGCATTTAGATTTTTTTTACTTCATCAGTCCATCAGACTTGATGCTTATGCAAATATATGCAAAAATATATATTGTTACAGTTCGGTGTTAGAAAACATTTGCGCTGAATGCGCGTTGCAAACGGTGGTTACTCCCATCTTTAAGCTGCTCACGATGATTGTTGGTCAACAGTTCTGCTCCTCTAGACAAAAAAAAAAAAAAAAAAAAATCCCAGATTTTCACTTTGTTCTCAGAAAAAGGGGATTAAAGTGGTCAAAATCACAAGATCAAGGAGTTAAATCAACTGTGCACCGTTGCACTACTTTATACAGGTGTATCTCAAAACATTTGAACATTGTGAAAAAGTTCAATATTTTTGTTGTTCATTTCATAAATGATATAGATTTCATTACACAAAAAGTGAAATATTAGAGGTGAAGTTTTTGCTTTTGAAATGTATCTTTAATGAAACCACAAGAAGGATTTGTGTTCCTTTGTGTACAGGTACTACAAACTCTCTGTGGTGATCTTTTGCTTCCTTGTCCCGACCCTGGTGCCCTGGTACTTCTGGGGGGAGTCCCTGATGGTGGGATACTTTGTTCCTGGGCTCCTGAGGTATGCCATGGTGCTTAATGCCACCTGGCTGGTAAACAGTGCTGCCCACATGTGGGGAAACCGGCCGTATGAAAAATCCATCAACCCGAGGGAAAATGCATTTGTTGCTTGGAGTGCCATAGGTGAGGTGTCACCACTCATTTTTAACTGTTTTATGATAAAAATTATTGTATTCCAGTGGCTCTCTGTTGTGCAACTTTTATTTTTTACATGCACGTAAAGAAAACTACAGTGACACAGTCTTCTGGGACATTTATTTTTAATATGTGTCCAAAAAAATTGTAAAGTGTGAGTGTCTTAAGGAAAAATTAAACAAAATTTTGAGAAATTTTAGTTTAGAAAAATTCATAAAAATGCCTGCATGTTGTCAGAACATGCATGGAATTCTTCATGCATTCTCCTTTTTGATTCTGTCGTTTTCAACATTTTAGGAAACCTCCACAGTAACATCATGACCTATAAACCTGATGATGAACATGATTACACACTCCAGCAGCACTAACAGAACACATGCACCATTTCATATTTTACGTCAGGGCCACTCAACTTGCAGCTTTTGACTTTTGGTATTGGTGCAACTTTAGCTTTTTGAAATATTTAGCCTTTTCTTCCTTTTATTTCTTATGGAAAATGAATTGAGCTCATTTTACATCCTTCAAATCTTGTTTACAACCTTTTACTACTCCTTTCACCGTGTGTTCCAGTTCAGTTTCTTTTAGCCTCCTTGTGCAAATTTAAACTTTCTTCAGCTAATTTCAGCTTTTTTTCAGCTGCTTTGTGCTCTTTCCAGACTCTTTTGGCTAACTACAATGTGTTTGTGCTTCTTCTAACTTCTTTCTGCTAATCTCAGCTTTTTATGCTCCTTTCAGCTTGTTTCTGCTAGTTTCAGTTATTTTCAGCTACTATTTAGCTGTTTTATGCTAATTTGAGCTTTTTCAACTAATTCCACTTTTGTTCACTCATTTCAACTTTTTTCATCCTAAATCAGCAAAAATGTGCTCTCTCCACTTCCTACTGGTAATTTAAGCTTATTTCTGCTTTTTTAGCTGTTTTGTTTTTTCTTCTAATTTTAGCTCTTGTCAGATAATTTCCTTTTTTTTTGTGCTTATTTCTTTCTTTCAGCGAACGTGTCCTTTCTTCTTCCTTCTGCTAACTTAGGCTTTTTCTTCGATTTCAGCTACAATTCAGATTGTTTTTAGCTATTTCAGCTGTTTTCCAGTAAGTTTTGCAGTAATATGCATTCACACTGCATTTTTGCAGGAAATGCAGTTTCTGTGGTTGCATTTACGATTCAATGCAACAAAATAAACAAATTGAAAAGGTAACAACAGATCATTGTAATATTTGGTTTATTTACATAATGACTTTAATTGCTGGATGTCTGGCCCCTGAGCTGCTGGCTTTCATTTACTGTGGCCCCCTGAGCAGTTTTGTTGATTAGCCCTGTTCTACTTCCTAAATGTGTTCATGTTGGTCCTTAAATCACATTTATTATATTTATTTCTCTGACATCAACACCAAGTTAGTAAAGCTGCAAGTGAATGTATTTAACTTTACAGGAAGAGGCTTAGATTGGCATTGTAAGCATCTGAATAGTGTATAAATCACATTTACTGTTGAAGATTGTGAGTTACATGACACGAGAGTCATCTCTTGTGAATTTGCATAACTTTTTAAGGTGACTCGTTAAATGATCAGTCATATGCACAATTTAGTCAAATTATATCACGCTATAAGTATGCATGCTTTTGTTTCAAGTAATTCATTGTAACATTATTGTTTATTTCAGGGGAAGGCTTTCACAACTACCATCACACATTTCCCTTCGACTACTCCACAAGTGAGTTCGGCTGCAAGATCAACGTCACCACGGCCTTTTTAAACCTCATGTGCTTTGTGGGTTTGGCCAGAGACTGCAAGCAGGTTTCGAAGGAGATGATCACGGCGCGCGTGCGGCGAACGGGTGACGGCAGCTACAAAAGTGGCTGAGTCAGCGCGAGCCACAAAAGGAGCTAAAGGCTGAGGATGTAGCAACCGGTACTGCAGCAATTCACTGGTGCAACAGTGATTTCCATGCTTCTAATCACGAGTTCAACCTTTCAGTGGGACTAATATTTCAATAATTGTTTCCATAAAGGTTGTGGCTCTCTTTGTTGTGTTCACAGATTTTATTTTTTTGTAACCAATGGAAACTTGACACGTGCAGAAACCAAAAGATTTTCACCATGACCTACCGGTACTTTTTGATATTATGTGCGTGCAAAAGCAGTTTTTGACAAAGTAATTTTCTTTAACTTTTGTTGAATAATTTGCTATTTTGCATCATCTTTGGTACTTCGAAAGCCAACCTTTCTTTGCAGGCGAGGCTGAAGTGGTTTTGCTGTAAGTCAGTCGTGCTTTGAGGATTTTCACCTGAATATTGTTTATTTTCAGCTACTGTTTTAACAAAATTGAGTAATGTTCTCACTAAACCATTAGATGATGTAGTTCAAGTTTAACATTTACAAAGTTGGGCCTTTATTTAGGCTAACGACAAACATGGTTCACTATGTATAACACTGGGTAATGCTTTATCCACTGTGTTCATCTGCTGCCTTGCTAAGAGTTCATGTTTATGATATATGATATTTTAAAAACTTTGTAACATCTGGTTTAGATGGAAAGCTGCTTCAGACTTCAGCATTAATTCTGCACAGAAACACCTCTCAGTCTAAGAAGGAATTAATAACAAGTTTGCACTTTTTTCAAGTATTCACGTGTTTATCCTCTCCACCACATGAGGCCCAGACACACGAAGGAGGTGCACTAATCATTTACAGAGTGCACGCTGATTGACGTCTTTGACCCAAATGCCTTAATGAAGGTCCGCGTGGTTAAAATGTAAACGTCAGCATCTATAAATAAAATGTGGCTTAACATTTCTGCATATTCACTTCTTTGGATTATTTTAACTCCTCTGTGATTTTAAAAGAGCAAGTGTGGGTTATTGCAATTTAACTAATGTTTTACCAAATAAAATGTTTACAATAAAGATTTAAACTTGAAAATAAATCAGTTAATATAATAAACCACTGTAGAAACATATGTCACAAACTCACCTGATTGTTGTGAAATGGCACATTTATTTAGAAAGAATGTTTTTTTTTTTTTTGTATCTATTATATGTATTTGAAATAAATCATGTTTTTATGCAGCCAAGTTGCACTTGTTTTTGTCTCTTTACAAAATGCAAAGGAAAATACAAATCTAAATCGGCTTTATTGTTTATTTGGGGGGTGGGGGGGGTACCACTTTTTGCATGTAGTAAGACATGTGAAGGAGGTGTGATTGCCCAGTTTGTGCAAATTGTTGCTAATCAACATTTGTTGCACAGTCATTAAACAGAAATGGCAGTGTGGGAGGCTAACTGAACAAAAAAAAATCTTAAATGTTCCTAACCCTGACCGGAACACAAAGTCTGCAATTGACATGTGGTCAAACACTGTGGTGTGCTTGTAATACATCAGCACCGTCTCTAAAGATGTTAAACCAAATTAAGGAGTTCCAACGTTAAGTTTTGGAAGAAGCACAACAGATAAAAAGGACTGTAGATGCAGGGTTTGGCCGAGGAAAACTGTAGCAGAGGAAATGCACTTTATCTCAGCTCAAAACCAGCAGAAACCTGCAGCGAGACCAAAACACACACATTTACTGTGTGGAAGTGTTCAGCGTGGAAGTACTGGGTAAAAAAAAAGCCAATCCTTTTCTTTGCAACAAAGCTCAAGGATTTGTATAAACATAAAACTGTGCTGTTAAGAACAATATTCAGCAAAAAGAAGAGCAAGGAGTCTTGAAAGAGATCATACGATATGGTCCATACGGGTATTAAAACCACAAAAACTTGAGCTGTTTCTCCTCTTCCTGAGGACTTGTGTGAACGTCATAGAACAGCATGCCTTGTCCATGCTCTGCTCTGCGAGCGAGCAGAAACGGTGCGTTCACTGTCAGTGTGTGCAGAAAAAGAAATGTTGCATGCTATGGAAAACTGCCACCAGTCTACTGTAAGTGGAGCCACAACTGCTGACCTCGGTCATCCCAGCAGTGACATCAGCTCGTTGGCCATTGGCTGCTGGCGGTCAGGCCATCCTCTTCAAACTGGCAGCACCTCAGCGTGAAAGCTCCAGCAATTTACTGTGGTTAGACAAACACGTTCAGACTGAAACACAGCTCTGACTGATCCTCAGGTCACTGAGATGACGAGCTATAATCTGCAGGCTGGTGGTGGTGGTTACGAAGAAGAAGTTTGGAACACACCAGTGAAAACAGCCCAGGCGCCAAGGACATACTGGGAGCTATCAGAGGGTGATAACTGGCATCTTCAGTTGATAAAACTGCTCCCAGTCTGTCCCAAACACTTTGCACGCAATCGTGGTGTCACTTAATGTTGTTTTAAGCAAAGATAATATGTTTAAACATATTTGGACATTTAAGTGATTTTTTTTTAATAATTGCAAACAATAATCAACAATATCCATGTTTCAAATGTGTCATAACCAAATAAAACTAACTTCATTTGATGAGCATGTTTTATGTTTACCCTGCAAATAAAGCTTAAATGAAATAGCATTTATCAGTGTGTGTGTGCGTGTGTGCGTGCGTGCGTGCGTGCGTGTGTGTGTGTGTGTGTGAGGACAGCGACTGTACAGAAACAATCAGACATTAATCCGGTCAGAACAACTTTAAAGAAACTAGTTCAGAGTGGTTCTGAGAAATGACGTGAGGTTCAGAGGTCATGGTCAGGAAAGGCCTTTTTCATGCTACGCCTGCCAAATTTACAGAACCTTCTACAAACACTGCTTAAAGACGTGTTTAGTAGCCAACAGAGGTAAATTTCATTCAACCTTTATTTATACAGGTTAATCCCATGAGCCTCAGGGACTCATTTACAAGAGAGACCTGAAAGTAAAGGTTCATTTTGAAGTAGTTTTCTTGTATTTTCTCTGATCTAACATACAAGATATTATCAGTTCGATGCATTTTAGAAGTACAGTATTTCATATCCTGAGGCAACACTCCTGAAAGTTTTCTTGAAAGTATCATAAAGGTTTTCCAGATTATTCCCAGAAAGGGTTTTTGCAAAATTCATCAAAGTTTCCACAGCTCGCTGCAAAACAAAACAGCAAAAAATATAGTAACATTTTATCACATTAATCCACAATAAAGTATGTGTTTTATAAAATGTTTCAGCAGGAGGGTCTTCTCTGAAGCTTCAATAAACTGCAAAGGGAGCCTTCAGAAACTTATGGTGGCCATCACTTTGTACAAGTTCTTATTTGTTTTAATTTAGACATATTTTGCACAAGTCTGCAGAATTATAGCACCTCAACACTTTCTGTAGTACATAATTTACTGTTTGTTATAGTGTTGTTGTTTATTTGTTTATTTATTGTTCCTTGTGACATTTACATTATGCAAGAAGATTAGAGCTAAAGTGCAAAACAATATTTTTTCCTAAATTTTGACTTTTTTTCTCAGAAATCTGAGACTATCATTATTATTATTATTATTATTATTATTATTATTATTATTATTATTATTATATTATTGTATTATTATTATTATTATTATTATTACATTTATTATTATTATTATTATTATCTATGTATTACATTATTATTATTTGTTATTTATTATTAATATTTATTATAGTTTATTATTTTTATTAACATTATTATTAATTTATTGTATTGATTTTTTAATTATTATTTATTTATTTTGCATGGTGGCCTTAATCATCTTCTGTGCACCTTCCAGTCTGCTGCTCACCATCCTTAATTTTTTTTTTCCTGAGAATTTATGGCGACAGATTTAAACAGTCGTGCGACACTTTTTGTTCCTGTAAATTGAAAGCGCATTAAAACGAGTCATTGAACGCCACACTGAGGACGGCGCCTTGTATTTGTCTGAACTGCGTGCGGATGCAGCCGGACTGTAAATCACTCAAGACGTTTGTTGAGTGACGTGAAACAACGGAGCAGGACGGGCGTCGCTCTGAGCCTCTGTGTCTCGGCTCTGATTTAATCACGACTTTGACGATTTCACACTTAACTTCCTCCAAAGTACATCGACTCATTTCTGCAGCCCCATCATCAAACCAGAGCGCTATCTTCCACTAATCCCTGACAATCAGCAGCGCCTCAGATATCTTAAATAAACCCATTTTCTGAGCAGAACTCGGGGGATCAGTGTTACTCTTTCCCTGCAGGATTAACCAGATCTTCCCTTGCTCTTGAATGGAGGCAGGGAAGCCACCGTTGCCCGGCCCTGAAGGCCCAGGGTGCCCTTTTGATCATTTCAGTCTCTCCTCGGAGAAAAACCTTCTGATTGGCCCGGAGGCTGAGAAGGGGGGAAAATCTTTAATTAAGCAGATAATCTCTTGTTGGGACGAGAGGAGCTCCATTTCAGAGCCCCCTCCTTGAGTCCTGATCGCTTCTGGTGAAGTTCCCTGTGCTGGTAGCCCAGTTGCCTCTCCATTCTTTGTGTCGTCTGCAGGCGTTCGGGACAAGTCTCACCTGTCAGGATGTTCATTCACTGGGAGGTGTTTTATTACGTTTTCATACTTATGACTCACATGAGGTCATACTGCTGCTGGTAAGTTTCATTTATCTCTAAATCGTTGCAATTTCCTCATCCTCATGAGGTTTAATCTACAGTTCTTACATAAAACAACACAAAAAGAAGAAAAAAGATGGTCCCTGTATTTATTTGGTGATGACTGAGCTGTCAGACCTTTTCACCACAGCATGTTTCCAACAATGCTTCTTACAAAAAGAGCACGTTTGCTTGCTCCCAGGTCAGGGTTCCCTTGCCACCCTTTTTGACGGGTCACGTGAGCGTTTCATTCCCATGACAAGGTCGTGAATTTTTACAATCCGTCATCACAAATGATACAGACGACCATTAAGACACTTTACAACAAGGAGCACGTCCGCTCCGCCACGGCTCGGATGGTGGAGATGGTTTAACGTGATCCGCACTAATGAGAGATGCTAGCGGAGGAATTTGTGGAGCTTCCTTGAGTGAATAAGCTGTCTCCTCTTCCAGGTCAGTGAATAATTTCTTGATGACCGGACCCAAGGTAAGACAACTTTTATTTATTTTTTTTATCTTTCCTCCTCTTTTTTTTTTTGCTTCCCTCAACAGAAACAGGGAGAGAAACCACAGTCCCTGTGTGAAGTGTATCGACAAGCTCAGATACCTGTCTGTATTCAACAAAAGCTCTAAATCATTGATATTCTTGGCCTTTTGTGACCCCCCCACCCCACCCCGACCCCCACGGTACACTTGACCTTATTCAGAGAATCTGTGTATCCAAGGGTTGAATGTGTTAAGCAGCGAGGGCAGGAGAGGCTGTAGTGGGTGGTCATCATTAGTGAGCCAGACCCTGTGAAAGAGGTGGTACTCCATCTCCCTGAAGGCCACTTGAGACATATTAGTTATATTATCATTCATGCAGTCTGAACAAGCAGCGGAGCAGCAGGATGGAGCGCACCGCTCTGAGAAAGCTCCACAAGTCATTGTGTTCGCTATTTCTGAACGGCATAATATTGCTCTGCTTTTTGTGACCCCCCACACCCCAGCACCCCTGTCCAGTGGTCCACCCTTTCTATTAGTTTAGTTGAAGTTCTAATAGGGTGAAGAAAAATTCAAATTTAAGCATGTTGGTCATTTTTTGGGCCTTCCTTGAGCGTCAAGTTATTAAAAATGTTGCAGCGCAACAAAAGTCAAATCAGCAAAACTTCAGCTTTGCTCATAAAATGTTCTCTCTGGTGTCTAAGCGTTTCCTTTCGTCTTTTAAGTTCCAAACCAATCCTCCTCAAAGGAAACGTGTTGAAGGACTGTGTGTGGTTGTTGTTTTTTATTTAACGCTGTTGTTGCTTTGCGGGTTTAAATGGTGCTGCTGCTGCCGCTGCAGGCTTACCTGATTTACTCGAGCAGCGTGGCAGCCGGAGCGCAGACAGGCATCGAGGAATGCAAACACCAGTTCGCTTGGGACCGCTGGAACTGCCCAGAGAGAGCTCTGCAGCTGTCCACACACAGCAGCCTGCGCAGTGGTGAGTCCACGACTGCAACGCCAGCTCCAACGCCGTCACACAGCTGACGAACGGGTCGATGTAACCAGACTTCTGTTTGCATACGATGTACATAAGATTCTTTAGGATGTTTGTTTCACTTGAATGAAAAGAAACAAAACACGATAATTATATTGGTACCACTTCACAACAGGGCTCCCCTTATAGATGCTAATAAACAGTTTATAGAGACATTATTAGTTCCTCTATGAATGAATGAACGAACTTTATTTAAAAAGGGACAATGTACAACTTAAACAAAAATGTCACCATTTCATGCTCTGTACCAGATTATAGCAAAAACTAATTTGCATCTGCAGTCCCTTGACAAGTTTTAAAAAATGGATATACAATGCAATAATAAAATAAAACAGAAAATTTAACTTTATGAAATGTTCACAAATCCCAATACACAAACACACGAACAGACCCCATCATTGCACACACAGAATAATTAATAACTGCTTATTATGCATTAATTAAGGGTGACAGAGACAAAACCGACCAGTTTCTGAGCCAACTCTGCACCTCTATTTCATCTAGTTGACATTTCAGACTAAGTTACTACTTGTAAGCACAAAAAGCATTTATAAACCTATTTTTAGCGTATAATATTGTACTTTATCACTGCATTATAAGTATCTACAACTAATATTATATCCTAAAAATAATTAGGTTTATAAATGTTTATTGTGCTTACAAGGTCTGAAATGTATAATATAACAGCTCTAAATGAAATATATAGGGGAACAGGTTTTGCTCACTAATTGGCAAGAAACTGGTCAGTTTTGTCTCTGTCACCCTTAATTAATGCATAATAAACAATTATTAATGATCTGTAAAGTGTTTATAGAAGAATTAATAATTTATCTATTAACAATTTATTAGCCATCTGTGAGGGGAGCCTTGTTGTAAAGTGGTATCATTATAAGCCATCAGCTTTCTCTGTTCTGCGCTTGTTGAGACTCAAACGTATGTTTGACAGTTTAAAATAATCTTCATCTACACATGCATGAGAGCCATCGATGCTTGTTTTGTTCTAAACACATTACAGATGATCGACCCATTAGGTCAACATTTGATGGTCTTTTTTTATCAGTACAATTGCAGTAAGCTTGTAAATTACAACAAACATTACAACTTAGGATTTACTGAGAACTCTGCAATGGAAAGATTTTTGGAAAAGCACACGAAACTGCTAAAACCCTAAACTTCTCGACTTTGAGAAAATACAAACATGCACGCACTTTACCACCATTTTATTGTAAAAAAAAAAAGTGTCTTGAAAACGAGTACGTAATAGAAAATTAAAACCCACATCAGCATCAGACAGTTTGAAAGTAGAGAAGCACGATGGTTCAGTGGTTAGCACTGTTGCCTCACAGCAAGAAGGTCCTGGGTTCAATCCCCGGTTGGACCTGGGGTCTTTCTGTGT
>JARVLU010000001.1:48558125-48572585 GCA_031762415.1 Simpsonichthys santanae | reverse complement strand
AAACAACAGCTGCGCACTTAGAACGCCGTTAAAATGTGTTTCCAAGCTGTTAGCTAACAAAATACCCTAAAAAAAACAGATAAAAATATAAAATGCTGCATAAAAGAGGCAACATACGGCGCGATGATGTCACAATGACGTCACTGGGGGTGGCGCCGTAAGTACGGAACGCCGAAAGTAGAGACCGCCGTAGGTCGAGGACAACCTGTATACATTTTTTTCCCTATTCATGACACAATATTTGACTGACGCATTAAAAGTTCATTCATACTGACATGAACCAAACCAAACATGAACCGCTCCAGCAGTGAAGGAACGCGGTAGAGTCCCTCTTCCCGGGGCAGCAAACCACACGCCTGGCTGCGCCCTTCCTCCCCTCTCCGGTGATGGAGGGACGGAGCCCCTCGCCTCCAGAATGACTGTCGACCGGGATGAACTGTTCTCAATACGCCGCCCAGGTGAAATTGAACTGTTTTGACTATTAAAGTGCATTAAACTCAGATACATCTTTGCTATAATGTCGAGCAAACAAATAATTGTTTTTAGGTGTTAATCTTGTTAAATTTCGAAGAACTGCAACAGCGAGTCCTCCCGAGCACACTCCCGCGGCCTAAAGCTATTATTTCTAACCCGAACCCTAAGCCCGGCACCACCCAACCCAAATTTGGGCAGGCCAGGCCATGATAATGTGCTGGATGGGTGGACGGATCGGTGTCGAGCTTTTAATTGGATCATGATCAGCCGCAATCCAATTATATGATAACATGGCTTGCCATACATTCACCAGCTGCACGCGGCTATTTCACCGCGATCTAACCGGCCTTTAAAGAGGTAAAAAGTTCAGTTAAGCTTCAAATGGGACTGTACCACCAGGAAGCAATCCATCGCCCAAATGGACGTTCATTCAGCAGCTGCACTCAATGAACGTGCACGGCCAATGACCCAAACAAGTGAGATCCCAAAGCAGACATGTCAGAGCAGGGTCCGTGTCTGAATAATGCAGAATGCAGGCAGAAGCAGGGTTTTAATGCTCTTTTACGGCCATGAAAGGACAAACACCACCTCAGCTTCGACCATCTGCACCTTTAATTCAGCCGCGTGTCCCGACCGCAAATCAATTTTTGGCACGACACCGGCCCACGTTTCCCGGGGGTCAGCGGTGACGCCTAATATATGCAACTTATACTCCTAAGCGACATATATGTTTTTTTCCTCTTCTTAATGCAATTTTTGACTGATACGACCTCTACTCCGGAGCAACGTATACAGTACATATTTCATCACATCCCTTCAAATCTCATCTGAACTTTTATTTTTAAATCAACTAACATCTGAACGTGTATGACAAAAAAAAAAAAAAAAAAATCAGCTTCTGCCTGATTTACATATTCAAGTTCAAACAAGAACTTTTTCTCCACTTAATTTTAATTCATTAGCTCAGCTCACACAAAAACAGGGCTCCAGAAAGTTTGATCTCTCCAAACTGTTCAACTTGCAGCAAACTCATGAATAATCTAGTCAGTAATATCAGGTTCTTCTCAAATGAGCATAAAATACCATGCCATTATTGGGTAATATGCATTGTTGTGTGCTTGTTGCTCTGCATTGTTGGTGGTGTACTTCAAAACAAAGCCAGCTGTACAATGCCAGCCCTGTTGTTGTAAGATGATCCGAGCAGCGGCTCGTTATTTGCAGGCGGTGACTTTATTAGAGTCTATGGTTACAGATCCTTGGAAGGAGGGCTATTGTATTCTCACTCCTTCATCCCTCTGCTGCGTTCTTCTTTTGCACTCTCTTCTCAACAAACATTGATGCAGACAGAAATCTGTCGCTGTATGCGACTGTAACATCTATTTTTTTTAAAGTCCCACACAAGTTTGAACAAATTCACATGAAGCTTGTCACTTAAGACTTTTTTGGCTTATTTTTTGTCCCCACAGCATTCGTTCCCCCCATACACACACATATATATAGCAGCATGGATCAAGCCAAGCAGCTGACATGGCTGGAAAGTCTGTGGCACAAGTAGACAGCAGAAGGCTCCAGCAAATGTCTACTGAGGCTGCAGACACATCTGCCTGCTTGATTTCACCTGGTAACTGAGCATGTAGTATTTACTTCTCGGCTGAAATGCAATCAGGGGCAGGTAGCTGGCAAGGAAGCAATAAGCCAGCAATTAGGTGTGCTCTTTTAGAAAAAAAAAAAAAAAAAAAAAAGTAGAGTTTGAGCTGATGAGGAGGGAGAAAATATATTTTTAATCTTGTAAAACAACACTAAACTTCCTAAAAAGGTAAAACAGTTCTTAAGTTCAGATGATCTCCTTTCATTTAAATAGCAAAAATAATGCATTCAGGTGCTTAAGGTTTTTTTTTTTTTTTTGGCCTTCACGTTAAAGACACACACAAAAAAAGGAGAACTGCTTTAATTTAAAATACATCATCAGAAGCTGTTTCTTTGCTGACAAAAAGCCTCGTGAATTCTTGATGATGAACGTAATAGTGACACTGCTGAGGCTCCTACGGTCGAGTGCTCTCCCGTGCGTGCATAAACATTTTACATCCTCGAGACAAGAGTCACCTCTCTAATCTGGCTGAAGGAGTGTGTGAAGAGGCCCTTTATCTGCACCCTGCTTTAACCGGTTGCTCACAGAAGAGCCATTTACCTCCACTAATGGGAAGTGAGCCTTTCACCGGAGCCTGTGTGCCTCTCGACCCAATGAAAGAAACTTCGCCAGAGAGGAGACATTAAGAAAACCAGTTAATCTGCTGCAGTCTGTCTGTGTCTACCCAGGGGATGGATCGTGCAGCTCGGTGCCTTTTCAAGAGGCTTTTCTCTTCACAGCAACTACAGTCGTGTTGGATCAGCACTTTTCTCAGTTGCTCTGATAAAGACACAGCGGTTAAACAAACAAGTGGTCCACCATCGTTGTCTCTGTTTTACTGGGTTTGAAAACTTTTCAGTGTGTGTCTGATTTATTGTGCAAACCTCACTGTGTGCTGTAAGCTTCACTACTTTCTGCATTTGTTTGGCTATACAGTATTATACTATTATGAAATTTTAGTGTGGTAATATAACCAAATGTTGTTGTTTTTTTTTGTGTGCAACGTGTGTTCATTTTTTAAATGGGGCCATAATTCGACAGAAAAAGAGTCAATGATTAAAGTCAAGACACTACTGCTGAAACCAGTTTGTTTTTTTAAGAAATGTTTTCTGAGCTAGTAAATTTAACATGTTAGATGATTTCTCATTCTTTTTTTTTTTTTTTTTTTACAACCAGGCTTCTATTTGTTAGCCCAGCAGTTACAATCTGTTGAAACTGTGCAGCTTTTATGCAACAAGTCATTTATTTTCAGGTCTCTAATATGGAGTTTAACAGCATGCAGACTTTATGCCAATTGCCTTGAGATTACAAAAGAGAAAGCTTTTAGTTGTGTAAAAGTTCATTAAAAAAGTGATGATCGATGTGGCATCAGGGGAAATGTTTAGGAATCTTTAGATTTATTAGCATTGATCCTAAATGTAATGTAAAAATAAAATCACAGCAGATACACTTTTGTATTTGTTGGTTTATAACATAATCTATCACACTGATAATAATGCACCTCATTATTCCTGCAATAATCAGTACAGATCCAAACCTTCAAACCAAACCAACAATGATGAGAACAACTGATTTTTATAATATCTTAAAAAAGTTAAGTCAGGTCCTCTGGACGGGTTCAGAAAACAAAAAAACTGTAGAAATGTTCCGTCTTTCATCCGAAATACATCTTTGAAGGAGTCTTTCAAAAAAAGTATTTTGGATGACAGACGAAACGTTTCTACAGTTTTTTTTTTTTCATTTATTTATTTATTTTTTTTTTATTTTTTTTTTATCTTTGAACTTTAAGGACCTGACAACTTTTTTTTTTCTTTTTTTTTTCTTATACCTGGATTATTGAGCATGCATCACAAGATTTTTATAATACTTATTTAAAGTTTATTTCTCACACATCAAAGTTCATGCTCAATAATCCAGGTTTAAATCCAACACTGTTCAGTCAGATCATCTGGATGGTCTCTTTTTTTGTTGAGACATTTTGTCCTTCATCCAAAGGACTTCTTCAATCTGAGGAGCCACCAAACAAACTGATTTCCACAAACTGGCATAGCTGTCTCAGAGGAGTTGACGGGGGAGAGGGTGGGCCCCAGAGGCCATCTTAGCACCAGCAAACTGGTTTGCTCCACTATGGAATATGCTGTTTATGGGAATCAATTTTGTTTGCTGGCTCTTCTGACTGAAGAAGTCCTTTGGATGAAGAACAAAACGTCTCAGAAAAAAAAAAGAAAAGAAAGAAACAGATGACCTGACTCTCACATATCATCTATCTGATTTTAAAACTCTCAAAGAGTTTTAATATTTTGCACATTTCATGATATTCTTTGTTTTATACACGCTATTTAAGGAACCTGTGAGAAGAATCTTTGAAGATGAACCGAAGCCCAGGACATTTACAACCAAGTCACTTCTTATCTTCATTTGTGAGAGCGGTGGAGGTGGTGGTGGGGTGCTCAACCCCACCAGACCCTGCGTCTTTACCAGCCATTTATGGAGCAATTCAACTGTGGCAGGTGTGCTAGACCAAGGTCATTAGTGGCTTCAGCCAGAGTGACCTCTTGTTAAAGAGGACGCAAATAAACACAGGAAGAACTACGAAGAATGGGGCTAATCTGATAGGTAGCTACAAAGGCAGGTAGCTGAACAGGAAGAGATATAAGGTGGTGCAGGAAGTGGGACTGCTGTAAAATGCTTTTGTGATTTCAAGCAATGCAAATACTTGCACAGGTAATATAACGTGGAGAGATTATCCCAACATACCGCTCTAATTTATTTATATCTTGCTTTAAAGGAGTCATTTTTGCAGTATATTGATCAATAGTTCTTCAGGCTTGGTAAAAGTGTTTCAAAAATTTCCTTTGGACTTTGGCTTCTTCATTTTGTCCCGTCATTTTTACTCCAACCCTTGTTCCTGAACATGACAACATTTTGTGTGTGTTTAAAAATGAGCAAAGTGAAGAGGGCAGAAGGGTCAGGTTGAAAAATCAATGTACAGAAGATGTATTTAAAGTAAAAAAAAAACACTGCCTGGATTTTAACAAATCTATTTGAAAGTAATCATTGTGGAGTGACTTTACTCTGATTACCGTACTTTCTGCCGTACAAGTCGCACCTCCGTAGAAGTCGCATGAGTCCTAAAATATCTAATAAAGTGGGGAAAAAAACCATAAATAAGTTGCTTTGCCGTTTAAGTCACATCTATCATGCGTCACCACTGACATGTTGCGTTTGTTATGCGTCACCGTTGACCACCTGGAAATGTGGGCCGGTGGTGGGCCAAAAATTGATTGGCTGTCAAATGGCAGCCACGAGAATGCGCACGGGAGGGCTTTAACAAGAATTTAACTAGATTAACATTTGACAACAATTATTTGTTTGCTCAAAATTATAGTAAAGGTGTGTCTCAGTTGAACTTTTCCTTAATAAACTAACTTTAATGGTCCTATCAGATGCATTTCACCTGGGCGGTGCGGTGAACTGCAACTGATTTGATGTTTGCTCCAGGAGTTCCAGAACGAGATGAAGGTGATTTTTGTATGGAAAGCCTCATTAATAGCCGCTTTTGACCTATTAATGAGACATTTGGCTTGACATATCAGTTGAGTGCCCTCTAGTGACTGGAAATGGTAGTGTTCAATATTGTTCATGTCAGAATGAATGAAAAAGTCAGATCTCAGCCAAAAATTGTTATAAATATGGAGAAAAAAAAAACATTAGTTGCTTCAGTGTATAAGTTGCAGGACTTACAAACTTATGCTAAAAGTTGTGACATACAGTGAAAAATACAGTGACTTTTGGAGGCAGTTTAATTCAAGATGGCTTCCACAACTAAGTAAACTTAGAACACACACACAAAAACAAAACTCTCAAAAAACAATTTGAGTTAAAGCAAAATATAAAGAAGCGAGGGACGACTGACTGTGTACACACTCAGCTGTGTGTCAGTCAGTACAACAGATGCAGGATGTGTCCTCGACGGTCCTGAGGGTATCTGCTGTCAGACACCGTGCACGGATCATCTGTGACACGGTGACACCGATCCCCCATGTCACACACGATGCTGTAGTTTGTGTGCATGAGAGTGCATGTAGTGGGATTTCGTGTCAAATACACAACAGCACAACTATTCCTCCCTCATTCATAAATGTCAACATAAATCATTTATTTGAATAAATTGTTGTGCGTTCTTTCTGTGTGCAAGACCTCACACTGTGGTCAGTGCACGAACACAATGCAAGTTGTACTGCTCCTGTTTGGCCAGTTGAGGCCATGCTTTCCTCAGGGTGAGCACATATACTGGTTTCAGCCCCAACATACTGGTTGGTAGGTGTGCTCCCTCCCTGTCCCACTTCTCTCCACACAATGACTCTGTATCTACGGGTCACACAGAGACAGCATTAGCACAATTATCTGTCAGTTCATAATGTTTGACCAGTGAAAGAGCATTTGAGTTTAAAAACTCCGTGCATCTGATTATGCTAATCTATAATAAGTTATTCTCGCCTTTTACTTTATTTATTACTGTTTTTTGCAAGTCAAGTCAACTCAGATTGATTTATATAGCACCTTTAAAACAGAAACTGTTGCCAAAGTGCTTAACAAAAAAGATCACAGCATCAAATAAAAAAGTAACAAGATATATTTACAGCATATGGACTTAAAATATAAAACACAAAACATAATTAGAAACAATGAGATACTAAATAAATTGCAAGAAAAAAAGCAAAAATTCTTCTTTTTCCTCACAAGTTTGGATATTAAGATGTTTTGCACAATCATTTGCCTACAGGAGACGACACATGAACTTAGCAGGGTCGATCCGTCGAATGTAGAATTTTAGTTTATCAAGGTTTGTTGTAATTTACTAAGATTAAGCTGGTTCAAACTTGAAGCCTTTGATGTTTTGATATGAAACTTTTTAAATGTAGTTTTTGACAATCAGAACAAGTGTAGATATAAACTCTGAAAATGCTTTGAGCTTCTATCATTTGATTTCCCTTTACAGCGGATAAGACTTTTTTCAAAATTTTCTGTAATCACATTCCCATTTCTCAAATGGGTGATTTATTTCTCATCCCCTTCAAATGGGTCATGCGAATTCCTATTTATTATTTTTGCTGTAATTAATCTTTAGGCTTCCATGTCTCCTTTGATCTCAAGTCTTTTTGGTTGAAAAATGTTACTGTGCATCTGTCAAATTTTTGTTCTTTAAAAAAAAAAAACTAATGAAAATATTGAAAATATTTCTTGAATGATTCATAAAGCTGGGCTATATGATAAAAAAAATTAAAAAAAATAAGATGGTCAGAGACCAAACTGGAATGAAGGTAAAAGGAAGCTGATGCATAAAAAAAAAAAAAAAACATATAAAAAAAAGGTTTGACTGATTTGAAATAAAATATAAAGAACATAAAGAAAAACATTCTGATCCTGACAGAGTTCCTAAAACTACATTTATTAAGGCAGAGACTGATATTTCGACACATTCTCATCCATTAATGATTTCTGCTGATCTGCTGCTGATCAGCTTCTGCTAAAACACACCTTGAACTTGTCAAATGAGAAAAATCAGGCAAATCTGATCCTGCTTGTGGGTTCAGAGACACCCCTTTGTTTCCAGGCATGTCTCAAATACTTGGAGTAGCCAGATAAGCTCCAGCACCATGAAAAACTGCTTTATTTGGTCTCTGTAACTTCCCAAAGAGGGGAGAGTGGACTGAGTGGACAGATGTTCTTAGGTTCACACCTTATTGAAGCGACAGCATGAAGATCCCAACCGTTCAGTCTTTCAATAATCACAAACAATAATTTTAAAATGATATTTTACGTTTGTATCCGTGGTCACATTTCTCTCATTTCCCTCCCTTACTGAGGGGAGGCGGTAAGCTGGGACGGTGAAAGGTAAGAGGAGGGAAGGAAGGTGGGGGCTCGGCCGTTTCCTGAAATCGGATTAGTAGCTACTCTACACTTAGATTGCAGAGACTGGGGCTTTAGCTTAGTCCAGCTCAGACCACCCAACAGGTAAACAGGTACATTACTGTGGAGCGAGAGGGAAAGGGACTGGTGAAGATAAAAAAAAAAATGCTCACGAGAGATGAAGTGAAATATACACCACCCTGACTGATACTGTTGAAGGTGGGTCTCTTCTAGTAAATCGGAAAATTAGTTCAAATAGCTGCTTGATAATATTGTCGTTGGGAAAAAAAAAAAAAGAATGTTGCTTAATTTAAAAACTGTATTTTGAATGATGCAATTTGTGCGCTTTATTTCAATGTGCTTTTGTTGAACCAAATCTTTGGACCTTCACAAAATTAACAAGTAAAAACATCTCTACCCCCTTCTTTCACCACAGATATGTACAACCTCACACTGTCGTGCTGCTGCCGCTGCATCCCTCCTGAAAATTAGCTTTTGGCAACTGGCTTGCAAACACACTCTCCTGTCTGCTGCAAGCCACCAAGGCTTTGTTAGGCAGGCCTGCTCTGAGCCCAGAGCCTCCAACACCCCCATTATGCAGCAGGACTCAGCGGGGCAGAAAGAGCAGGAGTGTTTTCGCCAGTCATGTGGGCACACAGGCATTATACACTCTTCAGTGCCACTGTAGATGTTTTGTGAGTCTTAAAAACAGAAGGAAGGCCCGCGAAAGCTGCAGGGAGAAGTTTTGATAATTGGGAGTTATATAAGTTCCCAAATCCTCGCAGGAGGATTTCAAGTTCTCTCCACTCCCGCCCCCCCTTCCTTTTCCCTATTGTGTGTTTCGACAAGCTGTGTAGGAAGGCCCCGCTGCGAAGGTGACAAATCCTTTGACATAAATCTTTGTCTAAAGGTTAAAGGAATACAGTGAAGTGCTCAGGAAGAGGAGCCTCTAATTGCCTGCTTTGCTCCGGCTTTTCCGAGCACTGTTTTACAAATTAAACAACCGTTCGTGCACATGCGGAGCATTTGTCTGCGTGTGCGCGCACTTCAGGCACGCGTGTTGGTGTGGTCTTTGTTTATACAAGCCTTTGGGTGTCCACTTAATGTCTTATTGTAAGGAAATATACATATAATGCTGTTGTAAGTTTGTGTGTCAAGATCCACAAACGGGCACATCAGCTGCAGCTGGGCGGGACGAACGGGAGTTTTTACTAATCAGTGATGGACAAACTGGGGGTTCCCTGAGCCTCGAACATCGCTGCTTCTGTCAGGGGCAGAGCGAGTGAGCTGAACAGCTCTGATCAGCAGCGTTGTGTTGTGTTTTTTCTTTTTCTTTTTTTTTTTTTTTATTCTCAACTGAATCTCACCGGGGGAATGTCTGTGTGTGTGTGTTTGAGATGCAAGGATGCATGATGCTAACCCTCCCCTGAGTAGTAATGCATGAACTGTTAGCAAAACGTTGCTGCTGTTTCCTTCTTTGCTAATAAGACAAGGAGTGGGGTGGGGGTTCTGGCGGGGTTGCACAGATGTAATTCAAGGATGACATCCCAAGGTTCATAATGCACCTTTATTGACAAAAACGATGCATTTGGCAGACCTTTGGCAGAGCTCAAAGTCAAGACAGCCCAACAGTTACTTATACGTGCTGATTTTGTGCGAGGCGGTTTGAAAGCTTATAATTCAAAGCTGCACAATAAAGTTTTTTTTTTTTTTAAATAAATGTTTTTGTAAAGTAAAATACCTTTGGCTAAATTCTGGCATGGACAATCTTTGAAGTCTATCATGAACCGTTTCTGTTTGCGCTCACTTTAATTCAAGCTGTCCAGCTTCATGTCAGCCGCAGCTTGTAGAGTGAAGCGTTTAGGGCGTGTAAATGTATTTATGAATGCACGATTTTGTAAAAGTGTGTACTTGACTCGTTCCTCTTGCTGTCTAATAACTGGTAACCCCAGCTGTGTGTGTGTGTGTGTATTTGTGTAAAGCTGACGTTCGCTGGGGCACTGAGGCGTAACTTGGCCCCAGTCAGGCCAGTGCACAGAGGGCAGAGACCAAAAAGCCTCCAGCCGTGCTTTCTCTTTCAGTCTTTCTCTCTTTACTTCCTCCCTGTAGACGTAACATGTATTTATTTTGTATACACCTCTAAGTCATTAAAAAAATGTGATGCAACTGCAGAAAAAAATTGGTTTAGCAGATTCCTGTAGGGGGAATAATAATAATAATAATAATAAAAACATCTGTATTGTACCCTATTTATTTTTGAAAAGCAGGATTCATATTATCCTGGTTGTGCAACATATCTTTTGTCCTTGCCTCTTTTTCCATCTTCTTCCTCCCACTTCTTCCAGTAGAAACCAAAACAGCATGAAACCTGAGCTACCAGTTAAGCAGTTTCCTGCTGGATTATATATATATAGGCCTGTTCAATTAACCTAACAGATTTGAAACGAATAGATCCTATTAATAAAGGAATAAAAGCGACAGAGTAAAGTAGAAAGAGCGCCGCTTTGCCCCAGAGGCTGTGGCCCCACCAGTGGGACTCAGGGGCTAATCTGCCATGCAAATTAAATCCTGTCTCTGTGCTGTGGCCCCTCTAATGTCCTCCATTACACACCTTTTATTTGTTGTTGTCTGATATTGCAGATATGGCTTCAGCCACAGTCAGGGACATCAAACTCGTGTGGGAATGATTACAAGGGAAGATGGAGTTTGCATCCATTTTTTGACCCGGTGATGTGCTATTTGCCTCGCAGGAAAGAGCAGTGGGAATATTCCAAGATTTGCAGTTTGACATCCGCTCTAGATCTTTTTTTTTTCTTCTTCTTGTCTGTATGAGTTTTAGCTCTGGTTATAACACAGCTCAGTCTGAGAGTTTTAATCAGTAATCATGGTTGTATTTGTGACACCGACCTCACCATTTTTCTCTTTTATCTTTAATAATAAGACTCTGCTTTGCTTCATTACATGGAGGCTCTCACACTCTGTTTCTGTCAGGCTGTCAAAAGTAACTGTAAAACACACATGCTAATCCTATTTGGGCATAATCGTGACAAGTAGTCCACATACCACAAAGCTGCTACTGGGATTTTTTTTAGGTGCTTTCCAAAGGCAACGTTCACCACGTCTCCAAGAGGCAAGATCATTTCTGTGTGATTTGGAATTAAAATAAAATCAGGCGAGGCAGGAAAATATCGTGAGCCCTTGTATAAGTAGCTTTCAAGGTTGGTTGAAAATGAATGAATGAGTAAAATAATGGCTCGTGTTTTTGTCTGTGCATCATTGAGATAGTAGAAAAGTTCATTTTGGTTTTCGCTTCAATACGGTTCAATCCTTTGAAGTGAGGTTCTGTGCGAACAATAAATATCCTACCAGTTGTAGATGGCTCTTTGAACAGCTTTAGTTTGGAGAAACAGAATCTGATTCTGTTTGAGCAGCAATGAAAGGACTGTTGCTGTCCTAAAACATCTGCTATCTCAAAAATCTTGTACAGTAGTCGTTTATGCAAACATATAGTTTCATATTTACACTGCCATCAATTTAACATGTTATGCTTTTCTTGCTCAAAGTGCCCCAAGCTTTACTGGAAGTGCTACAACTTGCTGCTGCCACTATTTGTGCTTGTAAATTACCAGAGTTAAACAACTGAGTAAAAAGTTCTGCAAGGTCAAGGTCAAGGTTTCTTTATTGTCATTCGTATCTCATGTGGTTCATGTAGTGGAATGAAATTGTGCACACATGCTCCCAGTTACATCCAACAAAATTATAAATTGTAAAAGAAAAACTAATAAGATCCAAGAAATGAACCAGGAAATACGCTAAACACTTAATAGTGCAAAAACTATACGCTGAACAACAGCAGCACGAACATGAGTCTGTGTGAGCAGATGAGTATGAATGAACACAGCAGCATGAAATAAATCAGCAGCATGAGATCAGCAGCAATGTAAATGATTATGTATTAAACATGATACCATGTACCACAGCAAAACATTTGCGATTGGAGTTAACGATAGCAGTAATCTGCTTGAGTCTCTGTTCTGATTGTAAATTTGATCAGAATCTATTTCTCCTGTTTCACAAAACACAACTTCAAATGGGCTGAACTAGTGCTTTAAAACAGATAGAATAAAATAATTCCATTGTATCTGCATCAGGCACCTATTTTTATTGACATGCAGCATTAAACCAGGTCTTTTGGTTTTGTAAGTCATAAAATGTTGCTCTAATACAAAATGTATTTTTCTTCTCCCTCTGTGACCACTTTCCTAATATTATATTGTCATCTATTTTTTTTTTTTTTTTACTTCAGAAGGAAAATCATTTTTTCATTTTGTTTTATTATTTTGCTTGTTTCACCAGTAGAGCAGAAGGAATATTTCTGTCCAAACACAAATGAAATAAAAAATAAAACGTGACTAAAACCAAGCGGTGACGTTCTCGGCCTATTTTCTAAGTTTGACTGTTTGACCAATCACTGCAAGAGAAACTGCCTCTGTAGGATAAACATAATCGAAATATGGAATATTTCCTGTGTCTTTGATATCAACATCCTGCCAAATAAAAATGAATATCCACCTTCCAAACAAAGGTATGCCTGGGAGTGTGGACCTCATTTCAAGCACAATTAACTTGAAATGGAGTGCTGCAAGATCAATAGTCCCCAGTTGATCCAGAGGGAGCTGTCAGTCTATGGAAATGGCACACATATGGTAATATCCCTGGCTTAACAACAACTTAGAGGATTTACTGTTGCTGTTTTCAGACCCACATGAATAACAAACAGTGGGCCACCCCCTGGGAACCATTTTATTTTATCCCAGCTTCAATTAATCTTTAAGGGGGAGGATACCATTTTGCAGAAATGGCAGGGTGGGATATGAAGGAGGCATTTGTGGATGGGAAAGGTATACTGCTAATTATGAAAATTACATATAGATGATACGCTCAAGCAAAGTCATATGTGTATGTGCCAGTACTTTTGTCATAATTCTTCCTTTTTTAAATCCCTGATTCGTCTTCCATCAAAAATATAGTGTTTTATTTTTTACTACTTTGTCTCGTGACAATGGCTCCTGACAAACGTTTAGATATTAACAAGATTTTAGTGATGAGTGGATGAGATTTCTATAGAAATGATACTGACTGCACTTTCCTCCTCGTCTGGTCGAGATACCTGTGGCACAAAAAGCTCTGTTAGAGGAAAATGCATGCAAGGCTCACTAGCACGTGGTAGTTATTCGCTCCAGTGTGATGTCGTTAAGTCAGGTTCGTTTAGCAGGGTAAGGTGTGGATGGCCGTCTCGTATAGACAAAGCAGCATCCCCTGAAACACCGCCAGAACTTTGGTCAATTCGACATTGATTTACCTCAACTTCGCGATTGATGAAGTCTTTTCAGGTTAAACTGCAGAGTTCTCCATTAGTAGTGAACTTTGGGGAGTTTCTGCAGGACAGTGGGAAAGCAAAAGGTGACCTCGGTCACAGATCTACTGTTAGTCTTTCATAACCCCAGTTCATCAAAGGCATCTGATTAACCTAAAGTCCATGTGATTATCAGGTTATTTTTAACATGCAAATTCATTCATTCATTCAACTTCTATTTATACAGGTTAGTCTCATTGAGCCTTGGGGACTCATTTACAAGAGAGACCTGATTTTTAACAAAGAGTGATGACAACAGTGGACAACAACAACAACAATAGACGATCATAAAAGAAGGCATGTAAATTGAGAAGAATAAATGAAAGGAAATTTAAATAAAATGGTATTAGAAAACGAAACAACAAAATATTTGATTGTAAAGCGATGTAGAATACTAGAATACTAAAAACAGGAACATGGACTTAGCAGTTGTTTGAAACCACTTAGAGAGGTCAAGGTCAAGAGCTTCAGATCTTTTTCTTTTGTGTGTGCATGTATTCCAGCAGGAGCAGAGTAGGAGAAGACCCTTTTGCCTAGTTCAGTTGAGGGAACAATGCATGTAATAATGTCCTGAGAGTGCACGCTGTAACTGCACTCACACAGTGACATGTAGGAGGAGTTGTATGAAGGCAGCGGACCAAGAAGTGATTTAAAGTTGAAAATGTACCAGTGAGAGAGTCTGCGGGAAGTTAACGATGACCAACGTAAAGAAGAAAATAGACTAGAGCAAAGCAGGAGAAGCCAACAGGTTTAACTTTTGTACAGTGACTGGAAAGGATATGACATTTGTTCAGTACTTTATAACACAGACGTGAAACCATGCCCTGTACTCAGGGAGTAGGTTGAAATAAACAGGCTTTGTCAACATGGGAACAAAAGGCCACCCTTTCATTTTTGGGGGCACTGTCAAAATGCCACCTTGTGAATGCAAATATAGAGCTTCACATTCTGCCTCACCTACAAGCAAGCATAGCAGACACAACAAAAAAAACAACAAGAACCCTGTGTACAAAGAAGTTATAAAATGTTA
>JARVLU010000001.1:48502780-48518175 GCA_031762415.1 Simpsonichthys santanae | reverse complement strand
CCCACTATAGTTTATGTTTCATCTTTTCTTATTTAGCTCATTCCCAAGTTCAAGCTCTGTTCCTGTCATCCTACGCCACGCCCATTCTGCTCCTCCACAGCAATCAACCTTGATCTCATGCACATGTTTTGCTCCCTACTTGAGCCTCATGCCAATTGCCAAGTCTTCATGCAACTCAGTTCACTGTGGCAACCCCTGACGATGGGAGACGCCGAAAGAAGAAAAAAAAATTATTTTGAAAAAATAAAAAAATAAAAAAATAAAATAAAAAATTCATGAAGTAAAGTTATTATTCTCCCCCACCCCCTCAAAAATGAAAATAACAATTTTTAAAACAGCAATCATTACTTACAAAAAACCTTATCTTGACAGAGTTCTACACAACATTACGTTTTTGCATTCGCATGCAGTAGTAAATTACTGTGGGAGAAGAAATCCCAGTACTTTACTCTTTAAAGTAATATTTTAAAGCAGCAAAATGACAAAGGCAAAGTGACAAATATTCACGATGTGTAAAAAATATATTCAATAGGGTGGATGGATGGATGGATGGATGAATGGATGGATGATTGTATGGTGTTCATGATTTTGTTTACACAATTCAACCTTTATTCATGCAGGTTAGTTGTATTGAACCTCGGGGACTCATTTACAAGCGAGACCTGATTTCTTTAACAAAGAGTGATAACAGTTGATAACAACGATAACAGAAGACAATCACAAGATCAAAGATACGATTTTTTTATTTATTTATATATTTTTACAAATTAAAATAAAATGGCAGCCAAAAAGACAGTCAAAAAAAAAAAATATAAAAAAAAAAAAAAAAAAAAAAAAAGAAAAACTGCTAGATTATAAGGTGGAGTAGAAAACAAGCACAGGAACATGTCTGTGTTGGTTTTTGCCATGAACAACAGATGTTTGAAGCCGGTTAGAGAGGTCAAGGTCGAGAGCTTCAGATCTTTTTGCAAGATATTCCAGGAAACAGGAGCGGAGTAGGATAAGGCCCTTTTGCCTAGTTCAGTCTGCACTGAGGGGACACTGCATGTAATAATGTCCTGGGAGCATACACTCCATCCGTGGCTCGGATTGAAACAGCTCCTAATTCTAAGCTGCAGTGAAAAGAAATCTTTCAAGAAACAACAATATGGTTGCTGTTGCTTTTAGAGGCAACTACTGTATTATAAACTCATCTGTGTGCACAAAATCTGGAGCGTTGACGAAAACAAGGAAAAGCGGACGGGTTGAATAGACAACTGTTCACACAAAATAGATTTTCGGTCTCTGTCCTTAATCCTTTTACCGTACTCCTTTTCTTACTGGACAAAAGAACAGAAAAAGGCAAATCAATGAGGCTTCTGCTCCTCAGATATAAACACAACTTAATGATATTTAACCCCATTCTAAGGGTCTAGATTAGAAGATAAACCTACAAAACAATAAATATGCATATATAAAAAGGCATATATTAAAAATAAATAAAAGTCTAGCATTCCATTTAGGAATACCAGCGTTTTAGGCTTAAATGATCTTCAGATGAGAAATGACAGTTGGTATGTACTGTGATTGACTCTCAGCTACTACGACCACAGCAAACTTTAACTCTGTGAAACGGAATGACTCGTAGCCATTTTTGTGTTTTCTAAGTTGAGTTGGCTGTCGTGCACATCTGGAGTTGGGTTAGCTCCAAAAGTTAGCTGCCGGTGTGCGTCAAAAGAATATTTCTTGAAAGTTTCATTCAATTTTTTCCAGTAATTCATGAAATATTTTGCTAACAGTAAAGATGAACGCACACTTAGGCAAAACCGTTGTTGTCCACCTTCTCCTTTTGGTGACGAGACATTAAAATAAAGTGCATTTGGTGGAAACTCCAACAGTCTATCTGACAATGAACATTATATTTAGTTGAGCTTTTGTGTTGCATTCAATGAGCAAACCACTCAAATTAAGAATAAGTGTGAAAAAATTGGAAGTTATAAATTTCTTCCAAATTCATTGAACTGAAACAAAAAATAATGAACATATTTGAAAAAGATTTAAAAAAAAATCAAAACCGGTACAATTTGATTTACTGCCTTTTTGTGCTCAATCAATTAATATAAATGAAGTAAACAAACATTTTTCATAATTCATCTAATCCAAAACTCTGAAGCTTCAAATCAGCAGGGTTCTCTGCAGACTGTGTCCAGTTAGCGTTGTCCAACAGTCATATTTTGCTGTATATATTACCAGTGACAGACAGAAATCACAGCAAAGAGGCCAAGCTGCAGGGCATCAGCAGGCCAAGCTGACAACGAGGGTGAAGTGTTTGAGTAAATCTCGCGCCTGGCCCGTTGGCCCCATGGCAGGGGCCTCTCTGCGCCGCTTTGAGAAGCCCCGAGGATGACAGGTGCTTTTCGTAATGCCTAACTGATGAGAGCCAATCAGTGCGTTCCGTTGTGCTGGTGTGTGCGTCTCCTCTCCTGTTGTTGTCATCTGGCCTGCTAAAGTAAAGATGAGCTTGACTGACAGATGCATCCGGGTTCACAGTTTATTGGTTTCTACGAGCGAGCCAGATATGCCAATTTAGACAGGGTAGTGACAAAAAAAGTTCCCGTCTAAATGGAATAATTTTACCACTGGGAATTCTCAGCTGGGAGAGGAGGGAGTGTGCTACGTGTGTGTATGTGTGTGTGCTTTTTCTTTTAACAAGCACTGAATGACAAACACATAGGACAGTTAGGGGCTGACAGAAACAGCAGCTTTTGATGCTTCACAGGGGATCCATGAAATAAACAATAGGCAGAGGAAGCAGAGAAATTGAATTACAACCGGCTGCATTTGGGAGTGAGGCAGCAGCCGTGTGGTAGAGAAGGATGAAACCAATGCATCATTAAATATACTGGAGGTCTGAAGTTGGGGCTGTGCTCTGCTGACAACTCTCCTGCCTCTTTGTTTAACTCTCTGCTATCAGTTCTGCACTCGCACATTCACACAATTAAAATGAGTTGTTCTTTTTACGATAAACTACCGTTAATTAAACAATAATCAAAACACGTTAAATTCAATACTCAAACAGTGTAGTCATGTATGTCATATTTTTGCATGGCTGTTCATAAACCAAACATCAATGCAGCAGGAGCAGAGATGCTCCTCAGCAACCTTGTACTCTGAATCATTTTCTTATGGGCTTAATAATGAGGGGACGTCAAGTCAACAACAGACATATAAAAAAATTTATTTCTCATGTGCACAAAAAGGAATTGGAACAGAACTGAAAAAGAACAATGATTGAGGCCACGAGGCTTTCCTTATAGATTTTCATCAGAAATCCGTTTAATGTCCATGACACATCTCCTGCATCATCTTTACAACAGCAGGAAGACCCAGTCCAGCAAGCGAAAAGTTTGCCTGACTGTTTTCGCCCGGCACTGTGCTGTGAGTCATTTTCAGATAGGTCAAACTGCAACTAGACAGGAATCCCAAGTGCAATTTGTAGAACAAGAGCTTCTCATGGAGAGCAGGACCACTACCTGTTTCTTTGTTTTCTGGTTCTCTCAGCAATGAGATGCAAAAAAAAAAAAAAAAAAAACTTGACAAGAAATTAGCTTGTGGGAGAAAACCAATGCTAAACACGTACCAGTAAAAAAAGTGGAGGGATGGTGCATTTGTAATTGCATGGGTATAATGTGTTTCTGTACACTAAAGGTGATGATCATAATGTGGAAGATGAATAAAAAGCAAACAGGACATTTCTGAATGCAATTTTCATTTACGAGACTTCGGGGAGTAAAAGTGACGAAACAATACACTGTAGGTTTTTTTTTGGACATTTTTAAAGTAATGTTTCCAATCTCTTGAAATGAGGTTCTGTGGAAAAGATTTGAACCAACAATATATTTCCTGATGTAGCCACATCATTAAACATCCCCAGTTGCGTTTATATCTTACTGAACTGGAGCGCTAACAACCAATCCGAGTGAGGCAAAGACCAGTGGATTCCCACTAAGCTCCAGTTTTAAATTTTTTTTTTTTACAAACCCAGAAATTGCTCTTTGTTTCATGTAATATGGTTATTTGCATACAATTCAAATTATTTGTTGCTGCAAATAGCAGCAGCTACAGCTAGTTGAAGAAATTCCAGTGCAGTCAGGGGCTCTTCCTCCAGGAATACAATACAGTATCTGCAAGAAATGTGCATAATGCAAAACTTACATTGATGTAAAGTTGTTTTTAAGCCTGTTCAATTTATGAACAGTAGAATTTCATCAATTTATGAACAGGCTCAAAAACAACTTTACAGCAATGTTAGTGTTGTCACTGAAGCAGTTTTAAGACAACAGCTATCCACTTGTGATCTTGGCCTTGCTTGGTCTAATTGCTAACTTGTCAGAATCAAACAAGATTTCTTCAAACGAAGATTGTTTAACAAGCAAAATTTACAGCAAGTGCAATATAAAAGTGTTAAGAGCCTTTCCATAGAACCCCACTTCAAAACATTTTAACCATCCCTTTACCTTTTGTCCTGTTCTCCATGGGAATTCGTTCATCTGAGCCCAACAACAAAACTTAAACCATTAAACTCATTGCATAGTGACAGAAAACAACATCAGGACAACAAATGATCATAAACGTAAAACCAAAAAAAGACACAGACAACCATTGCGATGTTAGCATCTGAAACCTGACGTAGCCATAGGTTAAACAGCAGTTGTACCGTTCCTCAGCGCACGTTACATTAAGACACAAATGTAATGCAGGATTTTTTTTTTTTTCAGTCTGTATCTACAAAGGGAGCCAGTACATTAACATGATACTGCAGTGGTTGTGACATTATATTTACAAAGAAGAATTGTCTTCACATTATTCACAAATTATCCTAAAAAGCAGCACTTTGTTGTTGGAATATCGAGCCACTGAATTTGACCTATTTTCTTTACAGTCATATTCATCACCTGGTGAGAAATCCTGACCTGCACATTCCGTCTTGACTTATGTAAGAAGATAATACTGATTTTAAAAATGCATACATTTACTGTAAATAAAATATTAAATATCAAACTAAGTCTTTGGCAAATGTTGTAAGGAGTACATTCACAAAATATTTTCCAAAATGTAAAATGAAGCAGTATTTCTTTTCATGCCCTGTGGAAAGTAACCGCATGGAGGGAGGTGCAGTTTGATGCGTTGAACATTTATGAATTTAGGTGGATAAAACAAATTTGTAAAGTGATTGTGGTTTAATTTTTAATCTTGTTTGCTCAATTTCAAACAGGTTTTGTTAATTTACAGGCATCGATTGCTTTTGACCACATAGCCATAGGAACACGTTTTAGCTGAGGGATGCCATGCGTTTGTACATAACATTTATTTTATTGAAATAAAACAAAGCACTAATCTAACCAGTTTTATTCTGTTTTTAAATTGATTTTAAACCATGTGTTTGGGCATATCGGTCCTCTGGTATTTTCCAGGGGTTAATGTAGCACCCTCAGCACCCTCACTTCCCACAGACTTATCTGACCAGGTAGCTGAAAGAAGTAGAACTGAATATTTGATGTGTTTTTTTTCTTCTTCAGAGAAATAGGGATTATAATTTACTCCAGTCTTATAAGGATTAGGAGTGCACCGATAAATCGTCCGGCCAATTTATCATTTGGCTGATTTATTGTCCGGACGATTTATCTGCCCCAATTTCCTTAATTTTGGGGGATCGGAGACCACTATACTTACATGAGAAACAAATTTTACAGATTTTTTTTGTAGTTTTATCAACAATTGCCTAAACGTCATTTATATTTCAGAACACTACCTCATGGCCAGTTGGAACAAGTTTGTACTGTTTGTAGGATATTGTTCAGGGGTATGTTTTTCAATTAGAAAACTGAAGCAACAGTATTTCTTATAAAACAAAACTGTATCGGTCAAAATCGGAATCGGCAGGTCAGGCTTTTTAGAGCTTGATGATTGGCCAGAAAACTGCAATCAGTGCACCCCGAGTAAGGATCACTATTTGTTTTGTGGTTTTACACCAATGCAACTAAAATCTGTTAACTTTTGAGGGACTTGAGTAAAACAAACGGAAAAAGGGGGGAACAAGCCAACGTCTTGGTGCAATAAAGAGCAAAGACATAATGTGCCCGATTCCAAATAATCTTTTATAATTTTGTTTATAATACTTGAAGTATTTAAAATTCTAGCGTCCATTTAAATCAATGGTTAATATACAGTATTTTCATACTTTGCAAAAATGATTTGCATTTTTACATCTGATTGGTTGCCATACGTGTGATGTTGCTCTTGGTTTGAAGGGTCAGTAAACACTGGAGGGTGTTCTGGCTCATGGTCAGGAGAAGTGTACAGGAAGTTAAAGCATCTGAAAGAAACATAGCTTACAGTGAGAAGCCATTGTCTCTTTAAGTGTTAAAGGTGGACCCAGAGAACTGCCTCAAATCACTATTTTATCGAGCTGTGGGACAACAATCATCTCCCCTGGACTTTTCTCTTCAGAGCAGAAAAAAAAAAATACTGCAGTTCGTTACATAAAGGAACGTGAAGATCCGTGAATAAAACAGCAACAGCAACAACAGCAACAAAGGAACAAAACGTAAAAACCCACAACATTTTTCCACATGATATTCTTGATATTCTTCACACAGGTTTTTTTTTTTTTTTCCAATTTATATCTTATAATATATATATTTATAGAATCTCTTAGAAGTCATTCTGGAAATTTTCCGGCCTGTGTGACAGCATGGACATGACGAGTGAGCGCCGGACGCCGTTGGGTTCCCTCTGACCCAAAATGTGTAACGCTGAAGCTGGATGCACCGGCTGCAGTCTCGCCCATCCTTTCCTCCATACCACTCAAGATGACGGTGAGGGGGGGGGAGGGTGCATTCGGAAGTCCACCTCGCTTCCCTTTGATGTCAGTGTTTCTCAGACAGGGACAATATGGAGGCCGAAGCTCTGGTTCTGCATTTTGAGCTGGTCTCCGGGGTAACTAGTGGCGGTCGTAGGCAGTGGCAGCAGTGGGAGGTGCGGAGCCACGGGATGCGGCACTATAATAATAAGGGGAACCTGAAAGTTAACAGAAGAACGAGCTGTTGGAAACCACGAGATCAGACGTCGATGAACACAAATGTTTATCATCTGAATGAACTTACTTAGTAATGCTGGATTACTGAACCGCCAAGCTTCATTGTATGTTGTGTATTGAGGATGAGAGTAAGGATTTCCAGAAAAGTCCCCTCCTAGAAAATAAATAGGTCAGTAGAGATATTAGTGACCAGAAACAGTTATGCTCTTTAACAAATAAAAACATTTCAGGTCTCTCTTGTAAATGAGTCCCTGCTGAGGCTCAGTGGAATTAACCTGTAGAAATAAAGGTTGAATGAAAACTAGTGTGCACAGCACAGCAATGTTTTCAACACATTATGTTTCTAATATTCAAGTTAAATGATTGTTTTAGCAATTCTGTGGTAAAATATAAAATTTCCTCTGCTCCTTTAGAGCTTTTGCCCATCTTTTAGAGCAGTGGTTCTCAAACTGGGGTCCCCGGACCACTGGGGGCCTGCGAGCCATTGCTTGGGGTCCGCAATATATATATTTTTTGTTTTACAAGCACATATATATTTAACAACCTGTTAAAATGCAACAAAATGCAGGAAATCACATCTACTTTATTCAAATTTTCTGGGGGAGGACCCCCCCAGACCACCCACTATTTGCATTCTGGCATTGATCAGTTTACAAATTAAGCTTTTTTACTTGGTCTAACTACTGCTGTTATGATTCTGTTCAGGTTCGTGTAAAGAGTTTTCTGTAATAATTTGAAGAAGAGGCAATATATTTATGTTCACTGTGTGAATAGGTAAAGTTTTAAAGTGGTTTTTGATGCTGTTAATTTTCTCCAAACAGTAATTTTTGGAAGTTTACATTAAAAAATTGTTAATCAAGTGTCTTGAATGAAAAATACCCCATGCTTAAAAGTATTAAAAAAAATGTATCAACACTATTAAAGAACATTAAGTATTTATGTTACACAAATATTTCCACTGCATTAAAGAGACAAACCTAAGAAAATTATTTAATAAACATGAGGGTTATGAGGGGGTCCCTGAAACTTTTTCTCCCCTGTAAGAGGTCCCTGAACCCCAAAAGTTTGACAACCCCGTCTTTAGAAATCAGTCTGCGTAAAAGCGTTCTAATTAAATCACATTTCTTTTTGCCTTGCACGCTTCATAGTCAAAGAAGCGGGTAGATGCTGTAAGGTCCACAAGTTTCTTTCTTTCATGAGACTATAAAGTCCAAGTTTTATATCAGGCTGCTGATAAATGGTCTTTACTTTGACCCCCGTTGCAGGCCACACTCTAAATCTAATCCTGGATGAAGGTGTTTGTGTGGTTTCTCTTTTTTTAATGCAACATAAACACTCCTAGTTGCATGCAACCTAAAAAGAAATTATCCTGACTGAGCTGACTCGTAAACCGCTACAAGGCTGCTTTGATCACTGGTCAGTGTGAGGGGCGGACGCCTTTTAAACAATAGCAGGAGTCGTGTTTTCAGTCGTTTGGGGGGACAGATTTACACACGCTGGCAGCTACAGCATCCTCACTGCTGGTCGTGTAACCCGAGCTCATCCCTGAGAGAGATAGTGATTTAAATATTTACAGGCCCTCCACGCCTCTGTGTTTTGACCCTTAACTGTTTGCTGTGAACCTGAACTGCAGGTTAAGTAGAGGGGAAAGAGATACGCTCCGTAGCCCTGGGTGTCCGGGGAGGCGAGGAGAGGAGCAAAAGAGGTGTTTATCGACGGGGCTGGTGAGAGTGCTCTGTGTGGACACGGCGAAGGTAATGAGTGCTGGGAGCTGGAGTGTAACTGAGAGGAACTGTCCTATCTCACGGCCACTGATTGTGGTGATCGCCTATCGAGTTCATCTAATGTTCTCATCCACCGATGCTAACCGCACGCTAACCGCAGTCATATAAAGCTATAACGAGCTCGCCTCAGTCCAGGAGCGATGCTTTAAGGGGATTTCACCGTCACTGATGAATTTTCACGTTTACTATTATTTTTGTCAGCATATTTCAGCCCCTACAAGATTATCTGAGGAAGACTAAGGGGAAATAACAGCTTACAGTTGAACTGACAACGTGGTGAAAAGGAGGAAGCAGCAACACCTACCAGGAACCATTCCAGCAAGTGTGGAGGTTGGGTAGCTGCCTTGTCCTGTGGGGGGGACGTGAGGTGGATAACCAGGTAAGGTGGTGCTGGCCATGTCTCGACCTGCAGGTGCACACATACACATAGACAATGAAACACTACTCTGACGCTCATGTATGTCAAATCTGTTGCTGCTATTGTTTTTATGCTATTAGTGCTTAGCCTATTTTTAGTTGTTTTTCTTAGTTCATGTCTCAGATCTTATTACTGATTTTCTTTTACATTTTATTGCTGGGTGTAACTGGGACCCTGAGTACACAATCTCGTTCCACCACAAGTACCACATGTGATGTGAATGACAAGAAAGAAACTCTGTCTCTGACTGTATATTTCCAGCTGAGGCGGCTGTCTAAGCTTTAGCCCATATTGTCCAAAAACAACCTGGAGACAGTAATACACGCATTTATTTCATCCAGGCTTGATTAGTGCAACTCACTCCATTTTGGTATCAGTCAAACCTCCATTGCTAGACTTCAACTGGTCCAGAGTGCAGCAGCCTGATTTTTAACCAGCACAGGCAAAAGAGAGCACATTAGACCTGTATTGGTCTCCCTGCACTGGCTTTCGGTTCAACTTCAAATTAAATTCAAAATGCTTTTGTAAGTCTATAAATCACTAAACAGCTCTGCCCCCTCCTATTGTACTGATCTGCTGCAGCCGTATGTCCCACCACGTTCTCTCAGGTCAGCTGACCAGTTGCTCCAGGAACCCGTCTCAAGTGCAGAGGTGACAGGGCCTTCTCTGTCGCATGCCCTGTTTAAAGTGCTTTATAAATAAAGTGGTATGGTACAGAATTTCCATTTTTGTAAAAGCAGACAGCAGTTCAGATTTAATATTTTGACGCCATCGTGAAGGAACAATAAGAAACACATCACTTCACAGTAATGATCATATATAAAGTCACTTTAAAATAAATGTATTAATGCTTTATAAATAAGTTATTTGTGGATTTGTAAGCACTTTATAAAATATTACCAATCAATTACAAAACTGATTAAAAAACTCAAATATTTTATAATTAAAGTCTAAATTAATGATGCACAAATGAACAGTAAAAGAAAAGATAACCTTGAAAGTTTGTGTCTTGCACTTGATGTTGGTGTTGTTTTGTCTAATGCATCAAAGCAAAAATAAGAATGTAGAAATATATATGTTGTCATATATTTTAGTTTACATCAGGTAACACGGTTTATACAGGAAAATAAAACACAGTTGTTGAGGATTTCACTAATATGTTAATCACATTAATTAAGGCACCATCTACCGTTATGTTTTCAGAAATCAGTTTCTAAATTATCTGTGTGAATGTAATTTGTCTTTACACACACTTTTATAATGCAAAATCAATGTGTTTTTTGAATTACGTTTGCTGCGTAAAGAATTTAATTTACTGAAAAATGTACACACACACACGCATACACACAGATGAAAAGAAATAAAAAGACTAAGTATAATAATCAAGCATGTTCAGAGGTAATAAATAGCAGGAACGCTGTCTCTGACAGTGACATTTCACAATTATTCTTCTCACAGGGTAGTTTAGTGAAGTTATTTGCATTGATTATCTAATCAGACACTGGAACAATGTATCAGTTATTAACTTCTATCTTAAGCAGCTAAACCTGACAGGAGCACTGGGCCAATAAGAGCTCTCTCTGCTCTGCTCCACATTCAGACTTTTAATTAACAATGACAGCTTCAGGTCTTTTGGATTAGAGGTGGGGTTGAGGGGTGCAGGTTTGGGTTCTGTGAATACAGGGCAGGCCCCTGCATGTAGCAGGATCTCTGCATTGGCAGCCTTCCTCTCCCCCTCTTTGGACCTACTCTGGTCCCCCTAGACCTTGAGGTTGTCACGACACCTGAAGCGTTGGAGTCTTTTGTGAACTTGAGAGATGAGCGAGGGGTCAGATGTGGAGAAAGTGGGGGGGGGGAAGCGTAGCTGCTTCTAATTAGGCCCAGTCAGTCAGTTTAGCTCCAGTATACTGTACACAACAGTAGAGCTGTGAAAGCAGCTTGAGGGGTGGTAAAGGGGTATAAATGAGAAAGATTATATGAAATTAGATGAACAGAATGAAAAAGATTTTTTATTTTTTATTTTGGGCCATGTATGTAAAGTAGTACCTGCTATGAAAGGCTGGCTGGTATACTGGCTGTAGCAGGGGCCGTGGGCATGGGGAAGGTAGCTGGGAGTAGAGGCATCTACAGAGAGGCTGGATTGGTGGGGCAAGATGTCAGAATCCCCAACAGAGGAGGGGGTGAAGGGGGCAAAAGATGCCTCATGGGGCTCCCGCTTTACACACATGGAAGGCTGATATGACGGATGAGAGTCTGGCAGGTAAAAAAAAAAAAAAAGAATCTTGATGGGATGCAGACATTCAACACCACACACTCAGTATACATTTATGTCAGTCACACATATGAGTGGTAAAATGGAAGGTTTAATCGTTTCAAATTAAAAATGGTTTGATTTGTCATTTTCAGAAGCAGTAGGTATCAAACATAACAAGATAAGTTAAAGTGACCTTAAAGGCTGTGGAACATCACAAAAAGTATGCCACCCTATCTTCAAGAATCTCAAAACCAGAACTTTTACATGAATACTAAACGGGGGGGAAAAAGTCTTTAGTATTTGATTTGTTCATTTACATAGCTTATAATAATAATCTCATATGCACCCAGCAGTGATGCATTCAGCTGAGCGTAAACATACACCAGTGAAATGTTGCAACAACACATCGCGCCTGATCAATCAAGCTCAAATGCATAAAAAATTTCCCCAAGGTTTTTGGGAAAACAAACAGTGTAAGCTCACGGCTGCTTTCTCGCAGCAGAATCACTCCCACAAACAACCGAACAATTGGCTTGAAGACGGTTCAAAATGCTACACTCTGGTCTAATTTGGCTGATGAGTCTTGGCACCGTTCATTTCATCCAGTTCTGTCTCTTAAACCTGTGCGATCAATGTAAGCTCTGTCTCTGGTCGCTCCATGCCATGCTGTGGAGACCGCTCTGTTTGTTGGGGCCTAAGATGGCTCTTTTCCGACACCATGATACCCTCATTAGCTGCTTCCCCCATCTTTGTTGTTTTACAACAGGACTGTGTGTTGCAGTTCCTCATTAAGATAAGGGCTGTTGTACTGAAGGGGGGATGCAACACTGTCAGTGTTTAGATTGTAAAACAAGAGGATCGGGGAACGCAGCTGACGGCTTTGTAGCAGGTTCTTCTAATCTCCTCTGCTTTAACAGCTCTAAATGTAAATTTAGGCAGAGGACCACTGATCCTTCGTCATCTCGAACAAATGCCATTTCTAACATATGAAAAGATCATTAAAAAACGAGTGCTTTGACTTTTGGGCATGAACAGAAATGTTTTAATGAGTCTGCTTTGCATTTAATTGGTTGGACTGGAACTATGTCACATGCCCAGTCCATGTATGTCATATTCATGGCAAATCCCTGGTGCTCAATTCTGCTCCTCAGCTAATTATAACCAATGTGTACTTTGTTAAACTCTTCAAACTTACAACTTTCAAAAGTCCAGTTCCCCTCCCATTGTAAGGTGGCATATGTACCTCTGAAAATAAAATGGGATTGCTTGATAAGACATACACTAATGTCAAATTAGATGTTAGCTTAGGTTAGAAATGCAAAATAAGATTGTGGAAAGTTCAAAATGACAGCTACTACTACATCCAGTTTTTGATCAATTTCTCTCACCCCCAAAGGACTTACATTTGAAAAAAAGTCTGCAACATGTTGCAACTTGAGAATTAACAATTCGGTATTTGGATAAAACTAATAAAAATGAATAAACAGCTTTCAGATGGACCGTTCTGAAGCACATATTCATGTAAGGAGGCCTGGGTCAAACTTATTTGATACCTCCTGTGTTTACCACAGTTTGCTTCTGTTTTCTCAGAGCCTGAGCAACTGTTGTCAAACAGACTGGGGCTACAACACAGCAACAACCGATACAAATGCTACGTTCAAGACCACTGAACTCTGAAACTAATCAGACATGGTGCTGCTTATTGTCCTGGAGACGAGGCAGCGCCCGGGAAAACGGGATGCTGTCAAATCACAGGCACCGATGATGGAGATGGAAGATAAACTTGGAGTCCGTGGGGACCTGTTTTCCCCAGCAAACACATCTCTGAGAGAGAAGAGACAGTATAGAGTTCTCCAGCATCTGTCTTTGCTCGACCACTGATACTGCATCTACAGACCCCATCAACCATAGAAATGGAGTGTTAAGAACCTGCAGCAATCCTCCAAGTGATTCTTCCAGATTTACAGTAGCTACAACCCTGGCACACGTTTGCTGGTTAACACTCTTGTTTTGAAAGGTTGACATTTAGAAAACAGGAAACTTTTTTTTTTTTTTTTTTTTTTGGGAACATACAAAGCAAAACTTCCTTTGGATGCACTGTATTGTATTTGATAAAAATAGCAGTGTTGTTTGTAGAGAACTAAATGCAGGAAAGGTTTTAAAACATATATTGCTCTGCTGCACTGACAGTATGATATTTTATGACACCAGACAAAAGAGTTTCAGTCAGGGTTTAGAGACCACAGCACTGAATCTGCACTGGTGAAAGTTACTAATGATATTCTCATGGCCTCTGACAATGGACATGTGTCTACACTGGTCCGGTTAGACCTCAGTGCTGCATTCGATACAGTTGATCACAATATTATTTTACAGAGACTTGAATATGATATTGGAATTACAGGAATAGCTCTAAATTGATTTAAATCATATTTATCTGACAGATTCCAATTTGTAAATGTGAATAATGAATCTTCATCATACACCAAAGTTAGTTATGGAGTTCCTCAAGGTTTAGTACTTGGACCAATACTCTTTACATTGTATATGCTTCCATTAGGTAAAGTTATTAAACAGCATGGGAGACATTTTCATTGTTATGTTGATGATACTCAGTAATATTTGTACATGAAACCCAATGAATCCAATCAGTTACTTAGACTGCAAGCATGTCTTAAAGACATAAAAACCTGGATGACCCTACATTTTCTGCTTTTGAATACAGACCAGACTGAGGTTTTAGTTTTTGGACCTGAGCATCTTAGGAATACATTTTTCAGTCTTTTGCCCTCCTTAGATGGCATTAATCTGTCCTCAAGTTCTGATGTTAAAAATGTTGGTGTAATTTTTATCAGGACATGTCTTTTATCCCCCACATTAAAAAGGTTACTAGAACTGCCTTCTTCCATCTGTGCATTATTGCTAAAATTATTTTTTTACCCTTTATTTATACAGGTAGTCTCAATGAGCCACGAGAACTCATTTTCAAGAGAGACCTGTTTAGGGAGCAGATGGTGGGGGTTAAGGGCTTGCTCAGGGACCCAAAGTGGGATGAATGAGGGTGGAGGGAGGTGTGGGTGATTCACCTTTTCCACCCACATTAAAAAATAAAGAATAAAAATTATGTTGTTAGTACCAGGGCTTGAACTGGCAATCTTCTGATCAGAGGCCCACCATCTCTAACCTCTGCACCACCACTGGTTCATGCATTTGTCACATCTAGACTGGACTATTGCAATGGTTTATTATCTGGGTGTCCATTTGTTTCTTTAAAAAGTTTTCAGTTGATCCAAAGTGCTGCTGCCAGAGACTTAACTGGAGAGATCATGTATCTCCAGTTTTATCTTCTCTCTATTGGCTCCATGTCAAGTCTAGAACTGAATTCAAAATCTTACTTCTAACCTACAAAGCTCTCAACAACCTAGCTCCAGCTTATATTCGAGATTGTATTGTTCCATATTTTCCTAACAGAGCACTTTGCTCTCAGACTGCAGGGTTACTCGTGGTCACTAGAGTATCCAAAAGCAGAATGGGAGGAAGATCTTCCAGTTCTCAGGCTCCTCTCTTGTGGAACCAACTTCCAGATCTTGTCCATAAGGCTGACACACTGTCCAGTTTTAAGACTTTCCTTTTTGGTAAATCCTATAATTAGGGTTTATTAGCTTAGACTATCCATCCAAAATAATAATAATAATATTTTACCCGCTTCTTCCATTTTGGGTCACGGGGTTGCTGGTGCCCATATCCAGCAGTCACTGTGCAGGGGGCGGGGTACACCCTGGACAGGTCACAAGTCCATCACAGGGACACATAGAGACAATGAAATGAGTCAAATAACCATTCACTCTCTCTCTCTCCCAT
>JARVLU010000001.1:48447914-48460565 GCA_031762415.1 Simpsonichthys santanae | reverse complement strand
TATATACTCAATTATATTCTGTGTATATATATATATATATATATATATATATATATATATATGTGTGTGTGTGTGTGTGTGTGTGTGTGTGTATATATATACCTGTATATATAAATATATATATAAACTCATTAAGCTCTTTAACGTTTCCATTTATCTCAGCTAGCACACTGTATCATTGGGCCTCCCTCGTGGTATCAAGCACGTGTGCAGTTTCCTGAATCCTCTTAATCCCCCCCTCCTCTTAAAGCCACTTCATAATGATCTCCCCCTGAAAGGTAAATCAATTATATAACCACGACAAAGGAACCATTTTGTCATAAAATGGTAATTAGTTTGGGTCCTGACCTCCCTCTTGGCACCTCGACTCCCCCAGCTGAGGACCGGGGCAGGTCCGCGGTCCACACTTAACGACAGGCAAGCGTAACACGCTGGCTGTGCATTGTGGGGCTTTTGTCTTCATTCAGGGGGAGATGAAGTTCTCGCCGCTGCGTTTATCAATCACCGAGTGGCTCCAGCTGTTCCACAAGCTTCGTTCTGACTTCAACAGCCGGCCTTACAAATTGTCTGTGAATGGCTATAAGAAAACCCAACCACACACACAATTACACACGCAAGAACTCACATACAGTGCCGAATGCAAAATGCATTATGGAAGAAAATAAAAACTGTATACATGCAGCACCAGATCCTCTTAGTCTCCCACAAAGCTTTCCCTCTGCTTGCAGTTAGAAGCAGACACACAATGCCACCTATTGTTCACATCTGGTGACAAATGTTTTTCGGCAGCCTTTTACCACAGACATGTCCAACCCTGCAATCTGTTCGGTGCAATTACAAGATGGATTAACAACTCTTTCAAGCACCTTCATCATCACCTCGCGTGCCTCGGAGGGATCTGAGAATATCGCATTCCTGAATGAGAATCATGCCCAATTACAGCGTAATGAATGAATGAAGCAGAGGCATGTCCCGAACAAATCAGGTGCAATGAATTGCTCCTCTCTTGTGTAGTCTTGACTATTTTATCTCAGTGATCAAATCGTTTGATCCTGCCTGGTAAAACACTATCATAAGTTTGCTTGACTGATCTGTGCGGCTGTCACTATAAGATGAAGTCACGAGTCAAAAATAAAGACGGATGAGGAAACAAATGAGTTGATCTCCAAGGTCAAACAATGATCCTGTTGTTACTCTCACATGCCACAGTGTCAAATGATCGGCGCTCTTACTTTTTCATCATATTCCACACATGAACAAAACAGAAGGAGGATGGAGTGGAGGAAGAGAGAACGAGGGAAGGAAAGCCACACAGAAAAAGGAAGGACGACAAGAGCAAATGCAAATTGATCGTTCGGTGATGGGATCAGTCATAGTCCTCCTGGGTGGATGGATGAATGTCTTGGACGTCCACAGCAGGTTCAGAGAGAGACACTATCTGGAAACAAGAGAAATTGGTTTAGGCCCACAGGAAAGGAATCAATGAGCGAGGGGCATTTACCGGTAAGTGTTTTGCATAGGACGGATTGTCCAAAGTGAGGAATATTCAAATGTTTTGCTAAGAAAAAAACAAGTGAAATTGAATCAAAATGCTTTATCCGCTGATGTGCAGTAAAACCAACCCCACAATTTAATCCCAGTCTTTACATTAAAGCAGTTTTGTCTGATATGAGCACATTTTCATAAAAAAAAAAAATTGTGAGAGGTGTACTTTTACACTCTTAGAAGTGCATATCTATATGTAAAAAAAAATGCATTACATCTAAGTTTAGCACTTTTTAAAAATTTAAAATTGCATTTTGACTAGAATGCCATCAAAAAAGAGGCAAATACTCTGATCTGATTATCTTGAAAGTTTTATTTTGAGAAGCAGACAACATCAATTTATTGACAGACAAGCTCCATTTTAAAATACTGTACATTATTATTCCAAAAAAGAACAGCGCATTAAGAAAATGTAAAGAAACATTCCAATATAAATATGAATAGAGTTAACATTATTTTACTTTTTTATTTACATTTATTACACATAAAAAAAAAACACGTCATAACGAATTTGATACACAAATTAACTCACCTTTACTACTACAAGTTAAAACATTGGTTTGCTGAAAAATATTCAAATCTAAAAGTAACATCAATAAATATGAATAGTCATAGGTAGTCATTGTCATATTTGTAGTATAGTTTGACCACATGTGGCAGACCGGACAGAAAAACAGAAACAGAGTTATCAAAAATAATATTTCATTTACAGGTGCGGGAGCTGCAGAGGGAGGAGAGGACGATGGTGAGTAATGGATCTGTTAAAATGAGATCTCTTAAAGGAAATGATAGTAGTGCTTTCTTACTGACATAAAGTCTTTGTTGTAGTCAGTCCATGAGAGGAGAGTTTCTGGTTCTGCTGGAGGTTCCTGGTTGAGAGGTGAGGATTGAGATAGGTAAATGGTTTCTTTCCAGGCTGCAGTTTTCTTGGGTAGTTTCTTTGGTGAATAGGAATTTACAGCAAAACCCCAAAGGCCTGGGAAGGCTGAGTGGAGTCCAGGACTAGGAAGTCACTGTGGAGAGTCAAAGACAAGATTATAGCGGAGGGGCTATAAAATATTTTTTAGAGGCAGTTCACCAATTACCAGAGACTTGTTCCGGCATCGAAGGAGTGTCTGGCTGAGGGTTTTAAGCTCCTCCAGAGTCGCTCCTCAGAATCAGGTGCAGGTGTGTGTGGTTAATTGTGGAAACTGCTACCTCTGTGAAAAAAAGAGTGTGGCTGACAGAGCCAGAAATCCTACAGTCATAGAATCAGATACATTTATTAACGTGAAGAAGACATGTATAAAAGTATTTAGACAACACATTGCCATAAACACTTTCTACTATTAACAACACAACCATAAAATATTAAAAAACATCAAATATAAAATTCAATTTAGTACATATTATATCACTTCAATTACATTTACATCACTCAGACTGTCTAAATTGTGTGCAAAATTTAAAATCCTCTCCTTAAATTAGCATATTTCTTCACTTTTTGTTTTCATTGGAGCTGTGTCTAAAAGAAGTGTTTTCCTAACAATACTTTTCTGGATAATTTCATTGCTACTCCGGCAAAACCTTTTGGCAGCTTTGCAAATATTGCATGTGATGCTCAATTAATTATTATACATGTACAGTATATATATGTATATACATTAAAGTGAAATTAACAGGTGCATTGGAAACAACATTGCAGGCTTCTTTGCTAAATAAGTGCCATTTTGTGTGGCACAAGAAGCGCTTGGACTGCTTCTGATTTTTAGGCCTTATAACATAAATCTTTATTTCCCTCAGTTTTAATACATATACACTATAAATAAATAAAAATCAACAAGATAGTCATCTTGTTGCGCTAACAAGAAGCAGTCCAGTTGTCTTCTACCTGGATGAAGAAATGCATTTTACCTGCAGCCTTTCATGTCAAAGTTAAATTGGCTAATCCAGTTAAAAGGCCCACTAATGCAATATTGTGCAAACTTCAGAGATGCATTTGTGCTCAGGGTATGTGATGAGGATGACCCTCAGCTATCACAGCAAACCTTAGCTCTATAAATGGAAGGAGTTACAGTCACTTTGAGATTGGCCAAAGTTGCTTAGCTGTGCTATTTTAAAATGAGTTGACTTCAAAAGGTAATCAGTTTAGATGTACAATTAGGCCTGTTACAATAAACAATAAATCAATTAATCGCATGATAAATGAAAATTACTGACCTCATTTTCATTTATCCAGTTCATCATTTCTTTGTGTCTCTCTCTTTCTACTGAAGACACTGGATGACAAAAGGCTCAACTCTGGTGCTCTTCACTGACCCCTCCACCCAAATCCATTTTAACTGTCCAAAATCGTATTTTTTTTTTTTTCTTTGTTCATTAAAAGCAGCTAAGCTGAGAAGCTAAGCTATGAGCTAAGCTAACAGGCCGACCTCGTTAAAAAACCTCCAATTTGTTGAAGCTCCAAAATTCATGGTTGAAACCCGTGCCTTTGTGGAAAATGTTGTTTTTCTCTGCAAAAAGGAGCTGAGAACTTGTTAATTGATTTTTTTTAAATTAGAAGCTTTGTGTGAAAAATGCTACGCTAAAGAGCTCAAACAACACCGAGCATCTGCCATTTTGAGAACTGAAAAAAGGAAAGAGGAACGGCCCATGTCACCTCAAGGGGCCTCCCTCCCAATTTTCTTTAAGAGATATGCTTCTCGCGCCCTCACTATCCATCCTTCGGTTCAAACAGTCTTATACACATACTATCATCCGGTTATCGAAAAAAGGTACTACACTCAAAACAAATTAACAAACATTTCTTCTTAAATTTGACAATAATTACTAATTATTGTCAAATTTCAAACAATATTATCATTGAGCTGGACCTATTGTTTGCTTGTCTCCCTTGAGAAATGTTCTATACTGTAATCTGATATTACAATATTCACACACGACGCTAATCAAATGTTTCCAGCTTTCTTTAAGCTAGTGGATTCTTTTGTAATACATTTTGTATGATTAGCAGCATAAATACTAGTTTTATTCTTGTAAAACAGCTTGCACGAGTATGCAAATCTGATTTATTGCAAAACGAGATGTCTGTTAATACAGACATCCATCACAATCCTTCCCTGTCTTTAATTTACATCCGGCTTTCTTTTCCTGAATGAAAGCATAAACGTAAAGTTGTTTTAAAGAACTTGAGTGAATAATCCCACTGAATCTTCTATATAAATCAACAGGATGGTATGTGCTGCAGCCAGAATCAATAGGGTGGAGGCCTTGGGACTGAGGAGCCAGTCTCTGCTAATGTGGTGGCAAATTTTAGATTGCGATGGACCACAGCTTTCTGCTGTAAATCTGTGGCTGCCTCCACCAACTGAGCCATGTGTTTCTGTAAAAAATAAAAATAAAAGAAAAAAAAGGCTTACATATTTAAAATGCTCTGGATTGGAAAATGGATTTTTGTACCAACATTCAGGATAAATATAAATATGGTTATTTATGGTGGTAAACGTGCAGAAGGTTGTCACCATGTTTTGGCCAAGGAGCGGTTGGTTGGCAGGGAAGTCAAGTCAAGTCATCTTTATTTATAGAGCACAGTTAAAACAGATAAACTGCTATCAAGGTGCTTAGGCAGGGAAGTAGGGGTGACATGTTAACTGATTCCTCATGGGTGCAGGCCGAGAGCGAAGGATGGAGGGCCTACTCTGTCAGAAGTGTGTGTTCTGGTCATCCACTCGACCTGCTGATACCATCTGTTCCTCGGGAGCCATGAGTGAATGTCTTCGGGTTGGAAGAATCTCTTGGTGCAATTTAGGGCCGGGGGAAAATAACTGGTCATAGGTTTGTGGGTTTGAGTTTACTACCAAATAATGGGGAGCACTATATGACCAGAGAGATCACCAGGAGTGCACATGTGGCCCTCTGATGCCACATGTCCCATGGCTTCTGCCAGAGAACAGAATATGGCATAGTTTCCTCATTCCTCATCTAACTCATAGTTCTAGACTTGCGCCGCTCAAGGTGGCTGCATGTTGGAGTAGCTGTTACTTTCATTCTGGGATATTGCTTTTTAAAACTTTATTCCTCTTTTTTTCCCCCCTGGAAATGGCTTTTTTGGATGATTATTTCCTCTGGTATCAAATGCTTTGCAGCTGGAAAGATTTTTACTGAAACTGTTTTACTTTTGGACATTTGTTATGAAGTGTAACCATGACAACAAGGTGGTTTTTACAACCGGGAGCAGCCGATTAACATCTTAAAGCTCAAATATTACCTCAAATACAGCGACAAATCCCAAATGAGTTGTAAAGGAGGTGCCATGGATGCATCTCCATCTACCTGGCAGAGGTGCTCGAGTGACTGACTCATCCCCTGACACCTGCAGCTGGCTGTCTGCAATGATGAGGAGCTCAACAAGCTGCTGGGAGGAATGACCATCACTCAGGGAGGAGTTCTGCCCAACAATCAGGTGGTCCTGCTGCCCAGGAGGACTGAGAGGCCCACTGGGTCCGGGTGGACTGATCTGCATCTGTGGCCAGATTCTTCAGATCCGCTGTGAGATGGACTGCTGCAGATCCTTCCTGTCCACAGCCATCAACATTTATAACAACTCAATGAAACCAGGATGATGAGCTACAACATTTAATTTCCCTTTTGGATTAATAAAGTATTTTTAATTTAATTGCACCTGTTATCACCACAGATATTAAATGTTTTTCTTACCAGATTAAAGAGACTGTTTGTTCAGGGATGCAATCATCCTTCCTCTCCTCTTAAATCAATCTTCTTTGATTTAACAATCAGTGTTTGCTGATATATTTACTCTAAGTTTATCCAAAGGTAAATTTAGAGTACCGTTCATATAACTTCTGCTTTTAATGTCCTTCTCCAACACTGCAGTCCAGGAGGCTTGAGGAGGTCAGCAGCTGGCACCACATTTCATTTCTTCTTTTATGGAGGATTTTGCAGACTTTACAGGTCACATTTATTTATGCATTTTTAGTCTTAGGGATTCTGTTTTTAGTCTTTTTTGCATGAGCTGTTAGGACAAAAAAGCAGTCTTTGAGTGGAGAGCAGGGTTTAATTTTTGACGCTCCGGCTGCTGGTTTTTTTCTTTCCATTATTAAAATCACAGTGGTACTAATAGAATTTCATCAACTGATTGTTCTCAATTTTCAAGGAGGACAAGAATCAAAACCTCATGATATTTAATGGGGCTGCTGTGACTTGTTACATCGGTTGGATTATGATTTTATTGTATTTTTGTCAAACAATCTCTTTGAACAATGATGCAGCCATGTTGGCTGTTCCCTGGTAATGAGTCATATGACAACTCCTGGGGTTTCTCCTAACTATCCAGGCAAATGTCAGCAGTCAACCCCCCATTCTCTTTGATGACCTATTAAATATTATGAGGACCCCTCCTGTGTGCACTGTAGTCTCACTCATATCAAGATGGTGTTTAATGCCCATGAGACAAACAACAGATAGATTAAAGCTATTATTCCCTGCTGCACTCCCACACTCTCCCTCCTTCAGAGTGGAGTTATGATGACTTGTTTAATAGTTTTTTTTAAGCTTATATCAAGTTTATGCAGTAAAGCATGGTGGTGGGCTATAAATGATGTAAGAGAACTTATAAAATTGTATTTAAAAAAAAATAAAGTGTTCCAACCCTTTGCTACAATTTGCTCTTACCACTATATTGTTTTAAAACAAAACTGTTGTTGTAGTGACCTTCCAGTTTTTATTTTAAATGTTCCCGCTTTAGTAGTCTTCATTTACATCTTGTGTTAAATAAAAATAAAAAATTAAAGTGGATAGTTCAGATCATTTCAATCAAGTGAAAATAAATGCCAAGCATTTTTTGAAGAAATGCATATTACCTGCGCGGCCTTTCTGCATTTTTGACAAAGGTCATGTTATGAAAATAAATTACAGAAATATAGCAGTTTTGGTCAAAAGATCTGAGCTATGAAAAATGTAAAGTACACATGGCTGACAAAAAGTTACTTTTCATTTTCACGAGAACCAGAAGTGAAATTATATACATTTATCCAACAAAATTAAGTCAGGTCCTCTGGACGGTTTCTTTGTGTTGAAACGTTTCGTCTTTCATCCAAAGGACTTCATCAGTCCAAGAAGCAACAAACTCATTCCCATAAGCAGCACAATCACATAGTGGGCCAGCCAGTTTGATGGTGATAAGATGGTTTTTGGAGTCCGCCCTCTCCCCCATTGACTCCTCTGAGGCAACCATGGCCAAAGTGGAGACCATCTTATCACCATCAAACAGATTGGTCCACTATGTGAGTGTGCTGAGTTTGTTGTGGCTGATGAAGTCCTTTGGATGAAGGACCAAACGTCTCAACTAAAAATGAAACTGTCCAGAGGACCCGACTTAACTTTGCTGGATATTTTTTTTCAGGATTATTGAGATTTAAATGTATGGCACTCTTGATCTTCTTTAAAGTTTACTCTATCCCGTCATAATAGCAGTGCTCCCCAAGAAAAATACCCCCACCCACCCAGTAAAATAAACAGAAAGTTTTAACTTAATAGCTCATTAGCATTTTTTGAACAGGTATCGTCTCTCCTTTGTGCAGTGCTGTAAATCTAAATAGAAGTTTTTGGCGTGAGACACTGGCAGGTGTTTTTTTATTGTGGCGCAAGAGAGGGAGGACATGCATCTCTGTCAACATTGTATTTGCTATTCTAATTTTATGGCAGGCCAGGTTATCAGGCACGAATGTCACAGTGCACGGGCAGACTGCTGACAACACCTCCGCCCTCAGCCATGTGTTTCCATTAGGGGGCCGGCATCCAGGGGTTTGTTCCTCCATTATTTTCTATTTCTGTCTTTTATCTTGATTTAAACTGAGACTTTCTGCATATTCCTCCCCTGTCATTTCTCACCCAGTCCCGTCTCCGCCTCTTAAACTCCTCTTTCCTCATTGATTCCCTCCCACCAGATGTTCTGTCTTATACACATTCTTGCTCTCCTTCCTCAGGGGAGGGTGGGATGGGGCTCCTCAGTGGGGGCCTGGGCCTCAGCAGAGAAAAGGGGAGACAGTGCACAAATCTCAGGGGATCTACAGCTGGTGAAGGTGAGATAACCTATCTTTAGCCTACTATATATGTATGGATACAGTGCCAAAGAAGGTAAGATGTATGGATGTGATGGAAGATAGGGGGAGGGATGAGCGGAGCCAGGGGTCCATCATCTCAGCTGGATGAGTGGGAGGGGATTTCTTCTCTCTCAAGGTCAAGGGGCAAATTTATTTATTTCTCTGGAAGTTACAATGAAATTTTACCGAGTACTTCGCTCTGATGATAAGATCAGTAGCTATAAATTTGTCTTGCCATTTGGTTGCAGTGATGAACCATTTATTATGCTGCATTCAAGGACACGGCATGATATTTGCTCGATAGTGCTATTCTACGTCATGATAGCCATTTCATTTGCCATATAACATAAATAAGAAGATTAAGAATAAAACTGCTCAGTGAAAAGCAAGTCTGGCTTTCCTCCTAGCTATCTAATGGGAAATGTAAAGTAAATGTCACAAGATATTTGTGACGTCCTTGCCCTGTCTTTACAGTTACAGTTGAAATGTGCTGCCTTCAGAAATGGATTATCAGAGTGGCAAAAATGGAATGGAAATATTTAATTAACATCTGCTTTGTTCATCAAAACTAACAAGAAAAACCAGGATGAGAAATGTATAAAACTAAAGAAAGCGCATTTATCTTGGGATTCTCATGCTGCAACCATCATTCACAAAGAAGACGACTCTTGGAAGCACACTTCTTTTTGTGCTGCTGTTCAGCACGCAGCAGACACCTCCAGGGTCCCTCAGAGGGCATGATGAACTAATGCTCTGTATTGATTGGCCATTCACAAACCTCTTGTGGCCTTGGGAGCATGTTAATGCCACAAGGCTCTTTTTTTTCCTGCTGCCCCATGTTCCCCAGGGCCCATTTGTATATTCCTTTGTGGGCTATCACTGGGAGTTCATTAATGGTCAATTACAAATATCTGATGGGACTCATTGTGTTACAATGATGCTATAAGTGAGCATCTGTCTCTATTGCTTTGCAAGCATCGAAAATACAAAAAAATAAAGGCTTTTACTGCAGCGGGACCACACGCTTCTGGTTTTAGATGAGCAACAGCATCTTGTTATTTAAGGGTCTACACTCTCATGTGTTGATTTGTTGCCATTTATTAGACTTCTGCATTTGAACCAATACAACGAGGTAATTTTCAATCTCTGTTTAGGGATTCTGCCTTAAAATATAGCCGGCTGTACATACTCACACAATCCGGACCTATTTATGCGTGGAGGCTTGATAGGCTGTCAGGCCCCTTGTTGGAAAGAGGCCACTGTACGAGGCAAGCCATTCTTTGACTGCCTGTATATTTGAGGATAATAAAAGGAATAAATCAGACAATCTGGCAGAATATTTCATTTGTTATCCATATTCCTTGTGGGAAAATATTACAAAAATGTAAAAACAGCAATTTTGCGCCAGCCCTGCTGGGATTTCGGCCATAGAAAGAGCATTGTTTCCCTGTCTAAAGAGAAAGTGCATCATACCAGTCTGTTCTGTGTACATTTAACAGCATCTATGTATTACCTATTCCAGTGCAACATCATTTAAAATAAATGGAGTCAATTTGCTATTTTGATAAGTTATTATTTGTGTTTTTTTTTTCCCACCAGTCCACTTTCAGTCTGTCAATACATCTCTGTTTCTTCTTATAACTGTCCCATGTGTCGTCCTTTTCATGTCGTTTATCTGCTCCCCAGAGGACGATATTCAGCTTCTGAGTCCGGATAACTTGTGATGACATTGTAATAACCTTCACTTTTTGCTCCCTCTGGTGATGGATCCCTAGAGTTTTCTCTCCTGTTGAGAGCTGAAGCTTATCTGAATGAAAACCGCCTATGAAGTAATAACCACCAGGCATTTTGGCCACTCGGCTACTTTTGCAAATGGCAGAAACTGAATGTGGCGGCTGAAGAAGAGGTAATGTTCTCAGCTGGCATTGCTCCTTAAGTTTGAAATGTGGTTTTGAATGCACCAGTTGTAAAAATAAAAATAATAATAAAAAAGTTTGCATGTGCTTTTGTTCTCTATGAAATTCATCTATCCCGCCCTCTTCAAAAAAAAAAAAAAAAAAAAAAAAAAAAAAAAAGATCAAAATCACTGTGCAAAAAGAAACGCAACCCAAAGTTACCGCTGCAATATCCCAAACAGTAAACTATGTTGGCAGGTCGATGATGCCAAGAGAAGAAAAGCCTATTTGGTGGTCTTTTTATGCCAGTTCACTCTCTGTCTCACACTGCCCCAGCCCCATCTGTCAGTGGACCCTTTAGTGTCAGGGGGTGTGGGGGTGGCAGGAGCTGAAAGCAGAGCAATTGGGATCAGTCTGTGGCTCGAAGCCATTATCAGTTTTGCCCTGACAACACATCTACTTTTCACTTTCACCCCAGAAATGGAGGAGGTAGACAGGGTTTTCACAGAGCAGAGGCAAGAGCAAGAGATGATGGACATGAAAATTAGCTCCTCTTTTGCCCCCTCTTGTTCACTGAGTGAATTCAAGAAAATGTGGCGTCATATCTTGTCAGAGTTTGGCTTTTGGCCAGGAAAATATTCCTGCCGAAGTACATCCAGTCACTTTTCTGCCTCTGATTTCACTGCTGAACAAGATGAGCAGCCGCAAAAAGGCAGATTTACTCAATGTCACACATGAACTATTAGTAATTATCACAAGTTGGCAAAAAGTTAAAAAAAATAGTCAGTTGTAAATGACTTCATGGCAACTGGAGTTGGAGTTTGGAGAGGATGCTCTCAGTTGGTCAGTTTGGTCAACTTTCTGAGCAACTTTTACAAAAAGGTTGTAACAGACTGGGTGAATATTTCAGTGCAAGTGGCAATATTATATATTATTATTATTATTATTATATATTATATTAGTTATATATTTGATTTGGGATTTGATGCTGCAGAATGTTGGGGGGAAAGCAATTTACGACAGAACTACAAAGTCTCACTATAACAATTAGAGTTATTTGCCAAAGCTGGTAAAACGTTTCATATTGCAGTCATTTTCATTTCTCTCATAGTTTTAAGTTAATTTGTCAAACACTTTTCTGATGACATGCACTAAGGTCGTTTTCACACCTGATAGTCTGGTAGACTCAGTTCAATTGGGGACCAATATTCACAACATTTGTTTACATTTTCAGCTGGTGCGGTTTGCATTCACACTGCACCGTTAGTTGAGCCAACCTGTCCCCCCCTCGCCTGTGGTGGCGCTGCACCAAGAACTACTGAAAGAAACGACACAAAGACAACATTTCAAACTTGCAAACTATTTTGTGGCTAACGGCTCCGTATGAGGTATGAGAAATGCACAGATGTTTTGGTTGTATTTGTCATTCCTCAATCTGATTCGGAAGCACGATCCGTAGTATACTTCCGGATCGCACGGATCGCCGATGTTTACGAATAAGAACTGTCTTAATTTACTTAGAAAATTACGTGCTCTATCTTCGCCGATCTTCATGTAGCTAATTTATGCCACTCGTATTTCCATTACAAATCATTGGTTAAGATGATATGTGATGTATTTGACCCGACTCCCAGCCTGGGCTGAATGAGAAAAACCCTGCAAAATACAGAATTAATTGTTTCCATGGTGAAATAGCACTGCTCAGTGGTGAAGCTGCATTTATTTTTAACCAAGACGTAAATATGTCAATGATATTAATGGAAATATGAGTGGCGTTAATTAGCAACTTGAAGATAGGCGGAGATAGAGCACATATTTTTCTAAATAAATTAAGACGGTTCTTATTCATAAACGAAATTATAACATTGTCTTGGAAAATTTATACATTTATAGAAAGAGCTATTTTAATTGATACAGTAATAGTAAATATGCTATGTTTCATAAATATATTTTATTAATATCAAGTACAGGTGGTCCCCGGTATACGGCCGAGATCCGTTCCAACGGCTTGGCCGTATACCGATTCAGCCGTAAACCGATTCCGGCCGAATCCGCGGCCGTATACGCGGATTTTCGGCCGTAAAACGAAACCGAAACTAAACGGCGATCGG
>JARVLU010000001.1:48420674-48430937 GCA_031762415.1 Simpsonichthys santanae | reverse complement strand
GTCTTCGAGGCTCAATGTGATTTATCTGTTTAAATAAAGGTTGAATGAATGAATGAATGAATGAATGAATGAATGAATGAATAAATGAATTTTTCCTTGTGCAAGCATGAATTTTCTCTGGGCACGTAGTTTGAAAACGTGATTTTTGTTGTTTAGTTTTCTCTTCATTGGTTCATTGTAAATAAGGTGTGAGAAACAGCATCAGTTGTTTTCTGACTTCTTTCTTTCTCTGTGGAAATGTGATGGACTGGTGACCTGCCCAGTATGCACCTTGCATTTCACCCCGTGTTCTCTGGAGATGAGCACAAGTGCCCCACAACCCTGAACAGAAACAAGCAGGTAAAAAACTAATGGCTGTATGGATGGATTTACAAATTGTATATACGTTCATGAGATTTGGACAGAGGGCTTAATTAACTTTCTTTCAGTTAAATGAATCTTGTATTTGATTTAAAAAACAAAAGCAGAGAACTGGATGCTACAGTACATAAACTTAAAGCTTACAGGGAGTTTATGTGCACTGTATATCTTCTAAAGTGTGCCCCTCTAAGAGGTATGTTTAAGACTTTCAAGACTTTGTGCATTTGGCATTGAGTGGAACTGCATTTGTCTTAATGATTGTGCTCCTTGAGCTGATTTTTTTGTTTCACAATAATCAATATCAAAGTCGCCAGTGGCAGCAAGGCCCAAGAAAGGAGGGAGCAAATGCAGAGAGACATTCTTTCTCTGTATCGGCCTTGTCAGTGTAACAATGCTTTTAGAGTTTGGCCCTGAGCGTCTAAACACACTCTCAATCACGCCTGAAATCCTAGTAGGCCACACTTGGCTGCTATTGTAACTTAGATAGAGTCTCAATTTGTATGATGTCTCTCAGCAGACGTGGGGGAAAAATAAATGGATTGATCCTTCTTCCCATTTCGACAGTTAGCGCACATCTGTTTTGAGACAGGATTTATAGACGAAAATGTCACTGCTGACAAATAAACAGGCGCGGGTGAAACGAAACACTTACATTGTGGTCATAACCACATTTGTTTTACACGTCCACCATCAGATATTATATTTAGCCTTTATGGCCTTCTTTTAATGCACCTAAATGACGTTAAATAATTTGCTGAACCATCACAACAGAGTGTAAAACTAATATTTAGAAATGAGCAGATGAGCAGAACAATTTCACAATACTTTCAGGCAACACATCACATTACGGTACTTGTTTAGTTTAGTTTAGTTTATTATTTATTGAATATGTAAAAAAAAAGTACAGAATGAAGCATAATGTCAAAACTTTTTGTTTTTTCATATTCAAAGGAGTGGGTAGAAATATAAACATATCAATATCCCCACGCCGTAACCACCTACATAATCTTACATTTATTACATGAATAATCCATACATACAGTTTATTTAACCCATCAATATAGTATCTATTTAAATTAAAAATAGTAGATGAACAATTAGTATTCCTTTAACTTCACCAAAAAAAAAAAAGCATCAATAATAAATAACAAAATTCGCAACAATAATTGAATAATAATATTATATATTAATATTATTAAGCACATTTAACAAAATTGAAAAGGATTCACGTTTTGCCTTTTGGTGCTTAATAATCAAAGTTTGTGTCTCACTCCGTAAACGTTTTTTTGCTTTACTGAAATCACATTCTCTACTGAAGCAAAGATGTTAGAAGCATTCAGCCTTGTTTGGCCCACCAGTGACCAGAGAGGAGGTGATAAATGACTGCAACACTCACCCCCGTCAGTGCAGGAGGGTTCTGAGAGGTGGTGGTGGAGGAGAGTTGGGGTGGAGGAGGGGGGGAGCAGCCCTCCTACCATGAGCTACATCATCCTAACAACATTATTCTTTTCATGCGGCTTGTCGATAGAAGTCCTGTGTGATTGGCATGGGGATCCGCTCAGGTTAATTGGAAGCCTGAACTGTGTAACGGCACGGGAAGCTGAGCAGACATTGTCCCTCTTGTAATAACACAGGAGGTCTGTGTGTCTCTGTATCGATTACATCTTAGGTTCACAGCACTCGTATGGGAATGAAATATCAGAGGACAAGTTATGGATGTTGCCATCAATGTACATCGAAGTAAGCAGACGGTCAAGTCGTAACAAACGAAGCGCTCTACAGTGAAACCTTTTAAATGATCATAAAATTATTGCCTCTTTAATTAAAGTCCTTTGTACTCACCACCCAAAGCATCACTGACACTTTGTGATTAAGGCTAAGAATTACAGCACAGCTTGACCTTAATAACACATCTGATTTATCAGCAAAGACGTGTGCACCTGTTTGGTGTTTGACAGGTGAATACTTCCCTATGTCTGAGCTTTGTGGGCAGAGAAACATATTGTTTGAGCCCCCCCACTTTCAGGCTTCTTTTGATCAAGGGCCCATAGCTTGAATTAGATGAGGGATACATGATACTCCGTACAGCAGGTAACTTAACACACGGCTCCCAACTTGGAAGCATAGCTCACAACTCCATAAAGTAGGCCACTCCCAAACCAAGACGAGATTAAGAACTGAAAATAAATACATAAATAATAAAAATAAAAAAAGTAAAGCTGACAATGGTCCTTATCCTTCGGACTACCAGGAAAATAAATATTGTCCATGCCCAGTATTTTATTATTCATGAGGAAGAGAAAGGTACCAAAGCCCACACTTACACATTTGGTATCATTGAACAGCACTAAATGTTCTCTGTAGAGAGCAAAAGGAGTTAACTTAGCACTGTGTTTTCTGCCTTTTATAAGTCACACTTTTTTGCATAATTTCCATGCCCTGGGACTTATAGGCCAAAGCGACATATTTATGGATTTTTGCCCATATTTATAAACCAATTTTTGACCAATATATGATCGTTTTCATTCATTCTGACTGAAAAAAAGGCAGTAAAACTTTCAGCCACTTGATGGCAGCAGAGTAGTAGTAGCAGTATGGCATGCCGTTGTATCATGTAATATGTAAACGTGGATATAATGACAAATTTTAAAAAGTTCAAGACAACTGGACTTTATTTATTATACTTTATAGTTTTTTTTTCCCTTGATCTTTTTTGAATTTACCATGTCCTGGATGACTGAGAATCTTCACCATCTTTTAATTATATAATTGGCTTGCCATAGTCTCCCCATTCTGCTTGCTGCTTGGACCAACCATCAAACCAACTGCACCACCCTGGCAAAATGCAGCTAATTTGACCATTAAAGTGCCTATTTTAAGCAACTGTAAGACTGAGACACATATTTGCTATAATTTCGAGCAAACAACTAATTGTTTTTAAGTGTTGAACTTGTTCTTGTTAAAGTCCTCCTGTGCACGCTGCCGCGGCCGCCATTTGGCAGGCCATCAATTTTTGGCAGAACACCGGCACACATTTCCAGGTTGTTAGTGATGACGCTTATCAAACACGACGCATCAGCAGTGATGCATAATAGATTCTACGTATACGGCAAAGCGACATATTAATGGCTTTTTCCACTTCATTAGACAAATATGGACTGATGTGACTTATAGGTTGGAGTGACGTGTACGGCAGAAAATATGGTAGTATGCTGTGGGTGGGAGATATTAAAGTTTACAAATGTCCTCCAAGGAGGACAAATTTGAACTGCTGTTAGTCAGTAATACAAGAAATAAAATGGTTTAAGGTCACGGTTTGTAGAGAGATTGGACTAAGAAATGCAGAGTGACACGAGGAGCAAACGTCTAAAACTTAAATGAACACTCACGAAGGATGTTAAAGGAAATACAAAAACCAGCAACATAAAGAAACTACCGTAAACTAAATCTATAAATCTATTAGACAAAAAGCATCACAAACCATGTTTACATTTAAATTTGCTATATAAAATATATTTTTTACAAAGTTTTTATTTTTATTGCATGCAGACGATGCATTACTTGACTAAGCCACCTGCCAAGTGTTTACAGAGTGCACAGCTTAACAGAGTCACGTTTTCTTTATAATCTTTATCTTTCCAGTTGGCACCCAATGCATTATTTAGCCACCAAGGTTTTAAAGGTTTTGATGTCATAACTCTGAGAAATTTTGCTTATTAATGCTGAAATTAATTACAAACACAAAGTGACATTTTACAAGAAATGTTTAGCATCGCCTGAATTATCGCTGCTGTAAATTGGATGCAAGCGACGGAGTGCAAAGCCTTGACTTGAGTTCTTAGTGATTAATAAAAGAAGCTTTCACTTCACTTTTAAAACCAGCCATGATGAACGATAGGAAGGGATGGAACAGAACTCCTCCCTCAGCTGAAGGACAAGCTATTTTAATGGTGGATGTACGTTTAAAGGGGGTATTAGATTAAGAGGAATCAGGGCTATCATTTACTGCGTTTGTTGTTCCGTCAGACAGTTCAGTGACTAACAGCCAATGAAGGACATAACTTAAGATGGAGGTCCTGCATTTATTCAGCAGATTGCAATTTATGTCCTTTAACATGCTAAACAAGTCAGAGTGTCAGTAAGTTTTCTTTTCTTTTGCTGATGATCACATTACTGTGTGGCATTTTGTCATAGATGTAATGCTTGCATTAGCAACTGTGCAGGCAGGCAATGACTTGGACACCCTCACTCTGTTCTGTGGAATACAAACAGGAGGTCCATCTTTGTCTCCTGTGGAGCAGAGGATCTGGATTCTACATGAGTGGCTGAAACGCAGCATCCTCCATCCTGCCTCTCATAGAGCCCCACCAGGCCCACCACGTGGCTCTCCGCACTGAGGTCCAGATTGTGCCACTGGGCTGGTACCGGACTGGAGGTGGGTGACGGAGCCCCTATCCATCTCCCCCCGGAGCCCAGTGACGGGAGCATCGGTTGCCCACTCTTCGGCTCTGAGCACAGTCACGAAGATGGATTGGTTGGCCAACTCACCAAAGGAGGCAAAGCATGCCGTTAAGAGCCTGTGCATCACTTGGCTGCTCATATGCAAAGTTTGATGAAAGAGGTTTTTCTGGGAGCGATGAATTAGGGCTCCACTGTGAAATTAGATTCCCAGTGAAAACCGTGCGAGGTTTAGAGGTAGCATTGTTTCTGTACCGCCGTCTATAGATTAAAGTGAAATTATCTCGGAAGTCAAAAGATAGATTATGAAGATTATCGTCAGAGTCATTTGGGAAGGGTATAACGTTTAAAATCATTATTGCCTGAGGGGAAAACACACAGAATCAAGAAAACACTGAAATGCTAACTCACCACCTGTGCATTACTCATTTGATTAGTTTATCAGTAACATTAGTTGCAAATAGTTGCCTGAGAGCTTGTTCAGGGGAGAATTCATGGTGGATAAACACACACAAGTGGTGAGTATAGTCCCCATTGATTAAATAAGCATCATGAATAAGAGAAAATCCAATCTCAGAAAGACTTCAAATTGGCCGTCACTTTAACCAGACTCACTAAGGATCCCACCTCCTTCTCCTTCTACCTAAAGCTACGATGGCAGCATGCGCACTGACAAATTTGACAAAGGGAATTTACTCAAAAAAACACAGCCTCTATTTGGTCAGCCGAGCGGCAAATATGTTGGATGATATGCTTTATTAGGCAATCCATTTCTCCACAATAGTGGGGCCATCTGCAAAGGTTAGCATGCATAAGGTTCATACGGCAAATTCTATCTAATCCGTCGCCGCGGAAAAAAAAAAAAAAAATCTCAGCAGTAGATTTTTCATGTGCGTACGATTTAGAATGCAAGTGGAATAGCTGATGAAAGAGGTGACCTTCTAAGTGCAGAGCAGCAGGGGCTTTGTAGAATATGCAGAGGCAGAGGAGAACAGAAACGAATGAGTTACCGCTGCTGCCACCTCAGCTGCATTGTAAAATATGACTGTGGCTCAGATACAAGTGAACCTGGCCTCAAGAACATCTAGGTTAATCTCTGACTATGACAGGTTTTCATCGACAAATTAAACAAAATAAGCACACGTAGCTTGAAAAATCCTATTTTCTCCATAGGTGAAGTTACAGCAATTTTTTTTTTGCAAACTTTTCACCAGATTTTGCCTTTGAGATGTATCTGACAGACGTGAAGTTAGATTTATGTCCTCGTTGCACATTTTGCGTAGTAAATAGCAGCATGTAAGGAACATTAAGTGGGCAATCCAGTTGATGGATGCTCCAACATGCTGAAAAGCTAACTCAAAATGAAAGTTGTAACAACACATTCCGAGATATAAAGGTGAGACTATATGTCAATAGCAACTCTTTTGTCATGGGTAGAGCAAATCTTGAGCACACAGACAAATGGGTGAGGTGTAGCATGGTCATTCAGCCGTGCATGTCTCATCTGTAGCCAGCTTTGGCAGAGTAGTCATCTTCATTCCCTTTGTCCTTACCACAGTAGGCAATCTATCAGCCCCGAGACATGCCGAAGAGTTCGGCTGGCCTACTCGCTCTCCCATTTGAATTGAGAACCCAGTTTCTGCTATACCCATGGTCCCAGTTAGACTGAGCTGCAATTGAGAGTGAGTGAGCTGTCCTTGATTCATATTACTCTCCTGGTATGATTGAGCTTCTTTGATATCGCCTGAGAATGGAGGAAAAATGGAGCACTTGACTTTGAGAGCTTGAATCCCAGCGCTGTGTTTTCACTACACACACTCTCAAAGTGCGTTCATTACGTCGTGCTCAGAAATTCTTCTGGAACTTCTCAGAACCTTTTTTATTTTAACGAGACACCACAGTGGTAAGAAACTTTACAGCTTAAACACAGCATGACCTGGTTAGCAAAACATGATTTATCCAATATTTGTGTTTGTAGTTTACTGAAACTCACAGAGTAGATAAACTTACAATACAAACTAATGCCATTGCCTTAACTTAGAGTTGATTTTATTATAAAAATCACCAAGACGTTCTTAGAGAATCAACTTTTGGAGAACTTCTATTAAAATTTTTCAACTTGTTTCACAAGGTCCTCTGGACGGGTTCTTCTTTGTTCAAACGTTTCGTCTTTTCTCAAAAGTTTTGCTAAGTCAGGTCCAGAGGACCTTCTTAAGGCCCCCACATACTCGGGCACACTTCACTCGTGGAGGTCCACACATACTCGAGGCAGACGCAATGCAGACTCAAAGTGGACGTCTGCCGGACATGTTTGCGCAAAGATACATTTTATGACCGCATATACTTGGTGTGCACAATAAACCGCCTGGCGACGGTGTTCACATCGAACTGTTTTGTTTGCGACACCAATCGCTCTCTGTGTTCCGTGCAACCAGTCGCAAGGACGCGCAGCGCGTCCGCCGCTCTCTGTTCAGCGCCGACCGGTGGTGCCCTGGTGGTGAAGAAGCGGGACTGCACCCAACTAGCTCATCGAACTTGCTAGAATTCTTTAGAAAATATTAAAAATGTTTCCCCCTGTCCTTCGTCTTCATGTCCTTCATTGATGTATCAAATTCCCCATCTTCATCCCTGGTCTGGTTTATGTACCACCTTCTTTTCTTTTTCCTCCTCGTCCGTTGACGTCATGACTGAAATTGTGAGAAATGAAGGAATTTGTCACAAGAGCATTAAAATACTATGAAGTCTCAGCCATCTGCGGACACTACGCATAGAGTCTATATGGCTCACGGAGTATGCACAGTACGCCCGAATATGTGGGGGCTTGTAGATTTATCTACCTGGATTATTGAGCAGTCATTTGGACTTTTCATCTTGTTTATTTAAAAGAAACATTGGTTTCTCTGGAAACAGTCTTTACTTCAAATGTACAAAAGCAGCGTTAAACACTGGTTCTCAAACAAAGGAAGCAATAAGAACAATAATAAAGGTGTGTTGGTGAAGCTTCTCGGTCATCCAGGACATGATAAAATACAGTAAATAAAAAAAAGTTCAATACAGAAAAAACTGGACTTAATTTGAAATGTCTTCTGTTACAAATCAAGTCCAGTTGTTTCTGTACTGAATGTTTTTTTAATATATAATAATAAAGATATACATTTTGCTCTTGTTGGATGTCTCCTGAAGTTTCTGCTTTAATACAACACATGTCAGTTTTCTGTGTACGCCACGAGAGCATCTTTCTGTTGATGATTAAATCGATAGAACTTCAGCTCAGAGTCGTGGGAACATGCTTGAGCTATTTCAGCCAGGTTCCTCCCCTAGCACTTTGCTGTGGTGAGATTCATCACCTGACTGGTCTCTGTCACCTGATGGAGATGGGCCTTTAGCCAGGCTTTGAGGGTGGGGGAAGGATTATGATGCATGTCGATTGTTCCAGCAAATATTGACATGGAAACAGTGAAGGAACAACCGCACGCCTCGTAGCTCTTTTTCCAACATTGGCTGCTTCACTGGTCAATGTCGTATCCCACAAACACGCACACGCCTGAAAAACGCAGCCAGGAAACAACCGTCTAAAGACATTTCTGAGTTACCTGCCTCTCAAAAATCAAGCTGAGTTGGATCTTTTCACTTTGTGTAGGAGGCTGATTGTTTATTCACATTTATTTACTTTAAGGGAGGAGGAAGAGCCTATTTCCCCTGACACGATGTCTTTTAAACAACTTACGGTCTCCATTTAATCTTCACAGAATCACTCCCTCTGCACCTGTCCCTGGGAACCACAAGGGTTAATGATGAAACACAAACATTGTTCGCTGTGAGAAAAAAAAAAAAAGCAGCAAAGGGGGTCTATCAGCAACCTGAAGACTTCAGAGATAGACTGTGGGAGTTGGAATGAAAAAGGAGGATGTTGTCTGAGGATGCATATGTGTGTGTGTGTGTGTGTGTTGTTTGTGGGGGGGCTGGGCGAATGATAGGTGTATCTGTGAATTCTTCATCCTGCATAGAGTGCTAGGGAAACGGCTCGGTGGGGCGTTCAGCTGTGACTTTACAACTAATCCCGTTTGTAAGTTATTATTTATCTTCGGCAAAGTTTGTCAAACTCGAGCTTTGATCCCCCCCCCCCCAACCCCCAACCCCCCTGAGTTCCCTCTCGTGGCCCACTCCCGCTCACGCTCCCCCCATAATTTATGACTGCCTCTGGTCCTGATGACAGATTATTAAAAGTAGAATTAGTTTTTTGCCGGGGATTTTTCCTATGGGAATTGGGAAGGCAGGGCTCTCAGAGGAAGGTCTCTGACGAGGTCTCCATTACTAATAGAGGTGGATTTTTTTTTCTTCTTCTTGCCTGTGTGATGGCAGAGGGAGAAGACTAATGATTGGAATTTACTGTGGCAGCCGTCACGTGGTCGGGAAGCAAGCATCGGAGGAGAGGAGAGGTTAAGTTCTTCCCTGCGGAGAGGTTTATTGGATTGTTTAGCACCAGAAGGATAATGTTTTTGTCATAGACTGCTGGTGCTTCTGCTGTGCAAATTGAAGGAGGCCTGGAGTAAGTCCTCTGTGTGGATGAGTTTGTACGCACTAAGCTTAAAACTAAATCAAAGAAAAGAACATGTTTACTGAATAAAATTATTTCATTTGTTGCAATGTGCAGACGGATCACAAACTGAAACTTTGTTCTCCATCTCTGAAGCTGCTGCCAACTTTCTGATCCTCCCCGATCAGCAACTCTTCCTCACCAACTCCTCTGCTGACACACAAAGAGGTTTTCCCTTCTCCCCTGTTCACCTGATGGCCGTTTGGAGCCTGTTCCCTCAGCGTGTGTCTGCAGCCTGGGAAGCAGAGGGGAGTCTCAGCACAGCTGAGAGGCTCGGCTTAATCTTATGCATCATTAAGCACTCAGCGGCACGCCGCAGCTCCTCATATACATCATCCACGCTTAATAAACATAATGATGACATAAGATGTAATTCCAGATGAATTTTCATTTTATAGGGAAATGGAGAATTCCTGTAGAAAGAAGGAGAAAAAGAAAAGAGGAACGAAAGAGGGAGAGAAAAAGTAAATTATCTGGGAAGTACGAAATAAATTATGTTTTTTTTTTTTTTTTCTCCACAAGATGGATCGTGGGGTTCTGGGGGTCAGCTGAAGTGGGAGAGGATTGTTCGGAGGAAGGCAGGCTGGGAAAGGTGAGGGGGCAGAGAGTTGCAGTGGCGGTGGCCTGAGAGTAAAAAGGTGGCACAGGGAACAAGAGGTTGTGGGGCGGGCGGGGGGGTGCATGGTGGGGGGGAAGAAAAATGTTGGTCATTCCAAGTGTTTTAATCGCAGGGCTTGATGGACAGGCTGAGAGGACCTGGGTTGCCACCATCCATCATAAGCATGCTAAAATACGGGAGTAGAGTTTCAGAGGGGGCTTTCGGGGGGGGGGGGGGGGGGGGGGGGGAT
>JARVLU010000001.1:48274012-48286047 GCA_031762415.1 Simpsonichthys santanae | reverse complement strand
GATGGATGGATGGATGGATGGATGGATGGATGGATGGATGGATGGATGGATGGATGGATGGATGGATGGATGGATTACAAAATGTACTTTCACCTGATTCTTATTTTTACTACTTACTTTTACAGTCTTTTGTTGCTCCTTATCATTTTTTCGATGTTTTGCTCCCATGAATTTTAAAATGACCTATTTCTTTTAATTTTAGTTTCAACCATTAATAAGTTCCACTGTGAATAAAATATGGTGTCATGAGATTTGCAAATTGTAGCTTTCTTAATTACATTTTATACATATTACACAACATCCCAACTTTTGTGACTGTTGTAAAATCTGAACATAAAAACTTACACAACATAACTAAAGTCCTGACGCAACAGTTTTGGCTATGTTTTAGCACCCATGTGAGTTTTGGAATAATATTTAAGTTTATTATTATTATTATTATTATTATTATTATTATTATTGTTGTTGTTGTTGTTGTTATTATTATTATTATTATTATTATTATTATTATTAAGAAACAAAGTTGCTTTTGATTTCATCTCATGAACTATTTGACTCTATCTTTATACAACAGGAAATGATGTAAAAAAAATCACAGCAAAAATTAAGATTTGTATTAGTTTCTATTTAGCTGATATTCTGAAATCTTTGCTCTCTAAAGGTCAGGAGAAATGAGCTTTACTTTGTAATGACCCAACAGCTGTGCTGCAATCTTTAATAACATAAATTAACAGATAATTTGGTGCAAGCTGAGAGTAGTGAAACTATAACCCTTATCACCTTAAAGATGCATTACAGAGATTTGTGATTTAAAAAATATGTATTTAAGTATCTAATTAGTCCAAAATGATCGCCTTAGCTGCAGTGTTGGTGACACTCTTACCATGAAATCCTCTGATTATCTTCAGGCCATATGTCCACCACACGGTGGGCTCCGGCCTGGCCTTGGCCGTGCAGTGCAGGGTGAGGTTGGAGCCCTGAGGGAGGCTCATGTTGGTCGTGGAGGAGCTGACACTGGGCTTCACACACGCCCCGAGCTCAACCTCATGGAAGAACTTCCCCGCCCTGAAGTCCGGCTCTGAGCAGGTCAAGTAGGAGTTCATCAGAATAATCGGGGGGCTCAGGGTCGAGACGAACTCCACAAAACCCTTCAGGCGGCAGTCGCACAGCCAGGCATTGTCGTGTAGCGCCAGGACAACGTTCGGCCCGGACACCTCACGTTCCTCCATGTTCTGCAGCTTTTGGTAAAGAGGCCAGTTCTGGAAGACTTCTTTCGAAATGACCGTGAGCCGGTTGAAGGACAAGTCTAAGTATGTGAGACCTGGCAGGAATTTCAAGGCGTGCTCTGGCAGGACGTCCAGCTGGTTGTGCTTCAGGTCCAGAATCTTCAGAGATGGCGTGTCCTCGAACGCTGTCCATGGTACTGAACGCAGCTTGTTCCCCTGCAAACGGAGCTCCGTTAAGTTGCCCAAACCTTCCAGACCTTTGGAGTTTATAAGAGTAATGTCATTAAAGTTCAACCACAGGTTCTCCAGGGAAGTCGTTTTCGAGAAAGCCGCTTTGGGAATTTCCGTAAAGTGAGATTTTTCTATGCGTATTTTGGTCAACTCATCTGGAAGGTTCTCTGGTATGGCTCCAAACGCGCTCTCCTCCATACATATGAGTGACCTGGGGTTTAAAACATGATCTGTATGTAATTAACAAGTTACTTTCTTTTACAGATATCCAAAAGTGGTACTTTCAGGCTTAAACTGCATCATTCTCGAGTTTGTTTTCTTCAAATTGTTGACCTACTGCACCGACGCAAATAAACACGTTAAAAATACCTGTGTCCTTGTAAACACATGACATCAGGCCTTACCTTCCATGTCGGTCATCAACACAGCTGCATCTGTGCAAACACCAAGCGGAACTATCACACGACTGAGTGCTGAACACAATTAGGACAAAAATGTAACAAACTGTGTCCATAGTCCACAAAAAGTCCCAAATATGCGGCTCACATTCGTGCTGAAGAGCAGCGCGGCCGACAGCAGAAGCCTATTAAGGCTAATCCCTGACATACTGAGCAGGAACAAGTGACATCTAATTCTTAAGAAAGACGTGCACGATTAACTCTTTACTGTGCCACGGCATCAGATGCAACTTTCATTGGAAAACACAGTTTGCCAAGTGAGTGCGTTCAGGCAGCTGCTTCTGTGAGGGATTCTGATAAAAATGTTCAATGTGAAATTTGAAAATGTTCATGTACATTTGATGTAAATGTGGGGAACCATAGTTTAACATGTAAATAAACTTACGTGAAACACATTTTCCATGTAGATTTGGAACAAAAATACTGGTGGAATTTACATGTGGGAAATGGTAAACTGTCATGTGACATACATAAAATTCATTTTTTTTTTTTTTAAATTCAGAGACATTTTGGGATAAGTAACGTGATAGAATAATGGATTAGGATGTAAGATGTGTTTTGCATGTGTATTTTGTAGATTTGTGAAAAACACATGAATTTTAAAAGTAAATGAATGTGTTGTCCCCATGTAAATTATTAACATTTTACATGTGTCGTGTGTAAAACACATGGGAAACACTTTTTAATTTTCAGTGTATATTTGGAATAGAAAACAAAACTGTTTTATATTGGGAAATCAAATGTTTTCGCATGTGAAAAAATATAAATTAGCATGTTTTTTTTTGTTTTTTTTTGTTTTTTGTTTTTTAATATCCAATGTAGGTTTTTAATAAAAGCAAGGAATAAACGTAAAATGTGCTGAAATGCCATGTGCTGGCAGATCTCATGTTGGTGATTTTGGAACATTTTCAACATTCTGATGTGTTCAGGTGTAGTCTCATGGTTTACCACATGTTATCACATGTGGAAAACATGAATTCCTGTTTTTATTGTTGTTGTTTGTTTGTATGTTTGTTTGCTTATTTTTTTATTATTATAAAAGATAAAACAGCACTTTCTGGTTTGATGCAATGAGTTCTTTTGGCAGCCTTATTTTGATTACAGGTTCAAAAAATGTTTTTATTAAAGATTCTTAATATTTTTTTTTTTTTAAGATTTTGCTGTGCAATTTTAAATTCATAAGTTGATCATTTTTATATTTTGTGGTTTGACCTCTCACATATCTAGAGGTCCTATTCAAGTTCAACTTTGGTCTTTATAAACAACATCCCTGTCATCTAATGTTATAGAGCAGGAGTGTGAAGGTTTTCATGTGTGGGCCAAAACTATCGAGATGAAAGGACTCGTGGGCCACAAAAATATGAATTTAACTCTCAACATGAATAATATTTTGGAGGAATGACAGGGTTTTACTAATTTTGGTGGCGAAAGAGCTTTAAATTGTTGTAAATCCAAAACATTAAAAGCTTCATAAACACTAAGCTTGTATATTTTTGTATAAAAATAATTTGATTTATTTGATTTATTTGGTCTATGTTTGTTGTTTTCTTTGGAAAGCTCATTTTAGTCTGTTCTCAGCAACAAACACACAATTTGAGTAAGTGTCCTTTAAAAGGGGATCGATCAGCCTTTAGGACCATGGATGACCCAAAAGGTTGATCAAGGTTTTGAAAAATCGTCCAGCAGTCAGTCGTTACAACAGATTCATAGGTTTGATAAAGTTGATCAACTCTTATGCCGATGATACCATGTTATATTCATTTTAAAATGTCTAGTTTCCCTCGTGATTCTTTTACCAACTGCAACATTTAACCAAGTTTTATAAATCATTATGCAAAATTATCCTTTCTGGTAGAAATCAATAAAGGTTTTTGGTGCTTTGTGCCATGAAGTGAAAATTAAACAATTATAGCCAAAGGTTTGTATTTTTGTTAATGCTGGTCATTTTGAGACGATTGTTTTTCATTCGTTTTGCTATTAAACCTAATTATTATAATAAAGGCTTACCAACTGATTTGCAGGAAGTCTGCATCGACCTCTTCAGCCTGTTGGCTAAAATGATACCATTCTTAAACTGCAGCTGTGGGCCACACAAAATCACTCCAAGGGCCGCAAACGGCCCTCGGGCCGCACTTTGGACACCCATGCTACAGAGCATATACATACAAAGATTAAACTAAAAGTGAATGATTTTATTGTAGTTAGGGATGAACAATATTATCAGCATAGTATCGGTATCAGCCGATATCAGCAATAAAGTTAAATATCGCACATCGGTCATTCCATCAAAATAACTCACGATATACTGTAAAAGGTGCTGCTTTTGTTGTGACAAGGATGTCTGCAGTGCCAGCACAACGTTATGACAGCTCTCGTACCATTGAGTTTAGATTTGTAAAAATTTACAAATTTGCACAGTTAAGTGTTGTGCCCCCTTTTTAGCATATGCATTTGGTAGTAGGCCAAATTGACAAAGACCATGCAGAATGTTGCAGTATTTTTTTTTATTCCACAGCATAGAAAGCTATATAGTCTCTGCAAGTAGGTGTAGGGAAAAAAACAAAACAATCAGTATTGGTATCGGTTATCGGCAAAATAAGTTTTAACATAGCATATCTGAGATCGGCCAAAAATCCAATATTGTGCATCACTACAGTATTTGTAGTACAGATCACAGTATCATTACTCAGTAAACTGATATAAAAATGTATTTATTTATTCAACTGGAATAAACAGATCTACGTACAACAAATGACGGTGCCTCTACTCAGCATGAAATAGGAATTGTATTGTTTTTCATTGCTGGGAATAAAAATATCTAATGTTTAATTTTTACTTAGTATTTTGTATGTACATTGTGTCATAGTTCAGTCCTCCCTGTACTTATTTCCAGCTCCAGCTTCTCTCCGTTCATCAGTGTTGAACCATGCCTGTGTGTATATCTTCTCTGTGAACTTATATAAACAGAGGCACAGGATTAACTGTTGATGTAAGTGTGCATCACCCAATAAATATTTACAAATCGTACACATTCATATGATGGAAACGATGTCTTTGCCGTAAGGTTCCCTATAAGTCTGGTCAGGTTTAAAAAGGTTGGGTTTTTTTCTTGTGGGACATGCAAGTCACAAAAAATATTTACAGTGTTTCCTGTCATCTGACTTGTTTTTTTACAGGCTTTGTGAATAAAAGAAAATATTCTTTTACACATAAAATCAAGTCTTACTTTTCATGGGTGAGTGTGTGTGAGCACAACAGTTCATGGAGGAACAGTTTCTGGAGATAAAGGGTTTATCAAACTGATATTTCCATTATAGTGCAACGAGCAAAAGTCCTTTGATAGAAGTTGGCTCTCTGCGGTGGTGGAGTAGGTGGTGTTATCCAGCGAGGAGGAACAGGTGGAGGGGAATCCCATGGTGTGGGCGTATGGGAGTGAATTATTGGGGGATTGACATCAGGATGCTGCGTAGGAGGAGTGTATGGGTAGTGATGGGGGTATGGATGTGGGTGAAGACGAGGGAGGTGATGAGGATGTGGATGGGTGTTGGGTTTTGAACTATTGTGTGGATGAGTGTGAGGAAACTGAGGTGGAATGGGAGCCGGAGCTGGAGCATGATGTCAGCAGAAGTACTCGTTAGGCTGTCCCTCTATCTTTGCTGTGGACTCTGAGTCCAGGCTGGAGCGGGCCGACAGCAGCCTGTTGGACTCCTCTGGGTTCAGTCTGTTTAAATACTCGCCCTCGAGCCCTTTGGCCTTTGTGCCGGGAGAAAGTGTCTCAAAAGTCACATATGAATCTTGGATGTCCTTTGATTTCTTTCCCCAGTACTTTTTAATGCGCCTCTTCAGGGCCCCGCAGCACACGATGACAGTGAGCGGGACTGCGATGACACAGGCCACGGTGATCACAATCACGTTAATCAGCCTCTGGGTGCCGGTAGCACTCGCTGCTTCATCAGTGGAAAATATCACGCACTGTTCTTTCTTGGGGATCAGGCCCTTCACACACACACAGGCAATGTACTTGGTTCTGGGCACCAACCCATCGATAGTAACCCGGGTCTGGCCTGCTCCAACGTTGATCTTTCTCATATCTCTCTCTCCAAACACTGCATACAACACACTGAACGCTGTTGTGTTCTTGGCTTTGGGGGCTCTCCAGTTCAGAGAGATTGTGTTGTCTGTGTCTCCCACTACCTTCACTGAGCGGACCACCCTGTCAGGGTCCTGCTGCAGTGATGAAGTGTTGGCCGATAGGTTACTCAGATTTGTTTTCTCCAGATCCAGCAGCGTGTCAGAGTTGGAGGAGGTTCCTGGCTCTTGGGTGGCTCTGTCTGTCAGGCTGTAGCCCACCAGTCCAGAATCTGAACCAAGACCAGGCATGAGGTCGGCATCCATGGCAGGCAAGTTTGAAGGGGTGGATGTTGGAACCACATATCTGGCCACCAGTTTCTCCTGGTAGGCAGCTTTGCCCATTTGGTTCGGCTTCTTGACTTTAGCTTTCTTGTCTGCGCTGGTCTGGTTTCCCTCTGGTCTGGGGGAGTTAGAGACCATGAGAGAAATGACAGCCTCTGCATTTCCAGCGTAGTTTGTTGCCTTGCAGATGAATTTCCCTGAATCAAGCTGAGACACAGCTGAGACGCTGAGGATGGACCAGGTGATCCCCTCCTTAGATGTTTCCTGCTGAACTGAGGAGGCAAAGAGTGTACTTATTATTTAACAAAGATTTTTTTTAAATGAATAGAAATCAGATCCATATCTCTGCATAATAAGAATCAGATTACACAACGTTGCATTCATTGATCATCATGTGTTGCGTAACTCTCTGTAACATCCACAGCTGTCAGTCAGACTTAGTCTTACTAACTCCAATGGCAGCTCTCTGTTTAATTAACAGCAGCACTGCAGAACATGCAAATCATCTGATCTCACCCACAACACACAGAATATGCCATCGCAGCTGCCAACTCACCTGTTCCATTCAGGTTGCGTCCGTCTGCCCTGCGCCATGTCAGGTCTGGAATGGGAACTCCTATAGTCCCACAACGAAGCAGCACATTGTTCCCAACCGCGCTACGGACTCGTGCCACTGCGGTGTGGATTCGCGGGAGCTGACACTGCCGTAGCTCTGCATCGCTGAACAAGACTCCTGACAAACTTTCAGGGGCTGAACAGCGGAGTCTTGTGTCGATGAAAGCCACAGACAGAGTGGGAGACTTCTGGAACTGGACCAGATCATATAGCCGGCAGTCACACACCCAGGGGTTGTCATGGAGACCTGAGGATGAGGGCAAAAGTGAGGCTGCAGAGGAAAGAAAGGCATCCAGCTGTGTGCAAAGTGAAAGAGCGGCCTGCAGATGGCTGCTGTGGATGTTATGATTATAATCCTTTAAGAGGATTGACATTTAATTCATAAACTACTTCATGGTCATGATTATGGCAATAACACTGTTGGTGATTATGGGGGTAAGTGAAATAGTTTAGCGGCCGGGCTTTTTTGCCCTTTCACCTTTTGATTGTTGAGACAGACAGCACCTGGAAGAGCTTTGTCTGCTTTTATTAAAATATATAAATATATATATGAAGTGAAGCAAACGACTGCTGTTAGAAAACATAAAGAAAAAGGACTACTTGTATTTAAGTTGAAATTTTCACAAATATTTTATGGTATTTTCAATCACAGGTTTACATTCTTTATTTGGAGCTGCCTGAGAAAAGTTTCCAAAAATTGAATTTCCTTTATTGTTTTTCTTAAAATATTTACTTCATAGAAATGTACTGTATTCATTTGGGACATGTAGCCTTAATGTTACTCATTACTGTTTAAAAAAATACATTGTGTTGTCGATCCTTTCTGGATTTGATGATCAACAAAGTTGACAAATTATGACTTTATATCACTCAAGACGTCCAAAAAAAGCATTTTAAACTGAAACACGTGCATGATGTCCCTTACCGAGGATCATCTTGGAGCTCTCTGGTCCCTGGGTGGGTTTAGCAGCCAGCCAAGTGGACAGCACCTCCGCTGGCAGGGTCAGCAGGCTGTTACTGGACAGATCCAGGTAGGTGAGGTTCTTGATGTAAATCGTGGCCTCTGCGGGCAGCGAGGTGAGCTGGTTGTTGTGCAAATCGAGGAGTCTGAGGCTGGGCATATCCATGAGAGACTCCCAGGGAAAGGCAGTGAGAGCGTTCCCATCCAGACGGAGCTCTTCCAGGTTGAACAACCCCCGGAAACTGTTGGGGCTCAGAGCCGAGAGCGTGTTGAAGGACATCCACAGGAATTCCAGACTGGAGAGGTAGATGAAGGCTTCGCTTGGAATCTGCTGGATGGACGTCTTCTCGATGCGCAGCTTGGATGTGTCAACTGGGAACCCGACAGGCACAAGAGAAATGTCGGGGTCGTTGCATATTACGCTCCTGAAAAGGGGAAAGTTCATCCACAAGGGTTATTTGAATTATAAAATAACCCATGAAATAACAATACATTAATTAGTAAGAAAAATAATGTTTAATTTGCACTAAATAGGTCAAAGGCAGTATAAAATGTGGTGGAATTATAATTCAGAAAAATCATTTTAACAGGTTTCTAAAATGGCCTTTGAGCAATAATCCTGTATTAAATAAAATTAGACCTACATGAACTTTCTGAACTATCGTTTGCACATGTTTAAATTCTTTCTTCCAGCTTTCTTACCTGGCTTTGGATCCATCGCTTAGATTGTGGTAGAAACAGCTGCACTGTGAAGGGCAGCAGCTCACTGGGGGGAAAAGTTCAAAGGTGGCCACGCCGAGCCCCAGCAGCACCAGGACAGACAACATGTTGGCCCACTTTTACGCATGCACCAGTTTGCCTACATATGCCCAGTTTGTGGCTGCCAACGTCAGAGAGAAATGCTGTTTCCACTTTCATTTACTGGACTGTCATCCGCGTGGCTTTGTCCCGCCGCTGCGCTATCTCATAGTGATCAGACTGCTGCGAGTCCCGAGATAAAAAGGATAGACGAGGATTACTGAGAAGAATGGCGTTCGTTTCATCTGGATGCGTTTTGCATCCCCGAATCTGATAGGCTGCACACAGACGGTCCTATTTATTATCATGGGAGGAGGGGAAAAAACCACTTCCGAATGGTCATAATCCACTGGTAGGTTTTTTTTTTCTTTCTCTCAAATGTTGCATGTTCATTTCAGCTCTGCCGTCACTGTTAAGCTTCAGGGCCAGACAAACTGTTTTACCACAAGGTGGACCCTAACTCACAATCACAGGGGCGTTGTTAACGTGTATAGCTCAGAATAGCCCATAGTATGTTTTATTATTTCTTATGCTCAATTGCAAGATTTTAAGAAAGTAAACTTTGCATGTTGTGGCTTTTTTAAATAGAGACTAACTAAAATGTGTCCAATCTGAGTATTTAAAACTATTATTTTCTTGGAGTTTCTGCTTTTAGAGTGCTACTGAGTTGGAAACACTGAAGTAACAACAAATTATGACGTTTCACTTTGGGTTTTTTTAGTTCCCTTCATTGTAAGACCTGTCCAGACCTTATGATGTCTGATCTTCTTCAGCAGCGCATTATTTATTATCTCAAGCAAATGTGTGTCTTTAAGTCTGAACAGTTTTACTACAAAGTACAAAGTACAAAGTTCTTTGTAACAATCCAAGCACAGTGGAATTCCTGTGCAGAGCTCTCCCAGTCATAGTCAAAACACTGAAACAACACTAAAGAAATAACAAAATAAAATGACATGCTGTGCATTGATTTTTAAATTATTGTATGTTGTTTTGTTGTTTGTTTGTGTATTGCCATGGACTTCTCAGCTAATTGGGATATCTATATTTTCATTATTTATTTATTTTATTATTATTTATTTATTATTCGTGTTTTAATTTTTTTTATTTTATTATTTAATGATTTATGTATTTACTCATTTTATTTGCTTAATGCTGCTTCTATTACTATTTTTTGGTTGCAACATAATTTACTGGTTTGAGACAAGTTTTGGATTTATGTCTGTCAGACATGGTATTTGCAAAAATATGATTTCTATTTCTTAGAGTTTATGGATGAATATAACAACAAATGTGTTTATCATTTCCATCTTGACATCTGAGGCCCCTCAGAAAACTTCCACACTCAAGACAAACCCTCAAACTGCAGCTCTCATTTTTTGCCCTTTCTCATGGGCACCTTCTCATATTGTCAGACTGTGATGGTCCTGAAGGTTCCCCTTCATAAAGTTTACATCATAGTTCATGTGATTATTGTGTATTTCTTGATTTAGTTTTGTCAAATTCCACTCGGGTTGATCCAAAAATGTAAACTTGACTCAAGGAACTCAGAAAAAAAAACTTTTTTAATTAAAAATTAAAAACAAAAAGCTGACATCCCGCAATAATATTCTAATCATACTTTCATTTCCTATTTTACAATCCATTCTTCATCAGTGTCATTTTTTTCAAATTTCCTTTAACTTTTACATGGCATGAAAATCTGTTATTTTTAACAACTAAAATGTTTGTTTCAAATTGGAAATGATGGTGAGGTTAATAACACTTCTGGAACAGCTGGAATACAATCCGTCTTTTGCTTTTGCTCTCTTTGGTTGGTGCACGTGTCCACAGGTCCAAAAGTGCCATTTGATTTTGTTCTCTACCACTGTGAGCAAATATAGATTTGGTTTAATCCCTTAAAGGTCAGTGTGTCTTTCAAAAGGTGATTCTCTGAACGAAATATGTCAACAAAAAAAGGCTGACATGTTTCAGAGGGCCCGGTCACAAGGGATGAAGGCTTGAGAAACAAAACAATGCTGTAGTTCATTCTGTTTCATATTCACAATAATTACTTTGTGTTCATCAGTAGATGGGTAGGATTACTGTCAGGATGTCGTACAGTATCTGTGCTTGTTTGACTATAGTTTGTTTAGTCATCTAAGTATTATTCCTTTCAAGGTTTATGTTTTATTGTTGCCCTTTGAGTTCTAGTATTCTAGATTAGGTGAGTGTTGCTTGTACCATTTTCCATTCACCCTCTGGTTCTCTGTTTTCAAATCAGCCTGTCATGTGCCCTCACCTGTGTCCCATCAGTGTTCAGCCCAGGCGTTCCCACTTTCACTCTCACTCAGTTTCTTACTTAAACCATCCCTTGTCGCCTTCTCATCACCGGCTCATTATTCTGAAAATGCTCTCAGAAGTTTCGGTCCTCCTTGTGCTCCCTGTGTTTTCCACTCCTCAGTTTTGGTTGTAAGTTGTCACGCCAGCCTTTTATTTCATCCATCCATTATCTTCACCCGCTTCTTCCTTTTCAGGTCGCAGGGGGTCACTGGTGCCCATGTCCAGCTATCACTTTGTGAGAGGCAGGGGACACCCTGGACAGATCTTCAGTCCATCACAGGGACACAAAGAGACAAATGAGACAAACAGCCATTCTCACTCACACCGAGGGACAATTTAGAGTTACCAATTGGTCTAACATGCATGTTTTTGGTCTGTGGGAGGCAACCAAAACATGCACAGAGCGAACATGCAAACTCCACCCAGAAAAGTCCTGAGCCCAGATTTGAGCTAGCGACCTTCTCGCTGAGAGCCAGCAGCTTTACCACTGTGCTGCCTCCTTTTATTTTAATTTTTAGCAAAAAATAAATAAATTGTATTTTTACTTTGATTCTTTTGATTCTCTTGCCTGCGACTGAATTCAATCCTTCACCGGCCGGGATACAGGAGTATACTAGATATAGATACCTATAAATAAAAGATGTATACAGTATATGTATATATTTTTTTTTTCCTTCTTGCTTTTGGCGAAGGTGGACGCTTTCACCTCCTGCTCCTTCCCTGCTCTGCTCTTTGTCCTGTGAACCTTTCACCTCCTTCACTGGACTCCCTCATCTAAAAAAATAAAATAAAATAATAAAAAATGGAAGCACCTCTCAGTGAGGCTGCAGCCTCAGACACCCTGTCTACCCTGGCTGTTGTTTGTTTGTGTTTCTTCAGATAGGCTGTACTGAAATGCAATTACGTTGTGCTTTGATTCAGAGTCAGAGTCAGAGAGTCTATTGTCATTTGCACCACATGTGGTACATGTGATGAAACAAAATTATGTACACAGGGTCCCAGTTACATCCAACA
>JARVLU010000001.1:48238292-48248984 GCA_031762415.1 Simpsonichthys santanae | reverse complement strand
TAGATAGATAGATAGATAGATAGATAGATAGATAGATAGATAGATAGATAGATAGATAGATAGATAGATAGATTTATGTGGGCCTGTGTGTGATAATACATTTAATTATATACAGTATGTATTTTATTAATATTTTGTTGTATAAAAACTTAGCATGTGTGCATGTGGCTGATCATATGTAATCAGTTTTAAATCAATCAAATCAATATTAGCAACAGATTTGCTTGATTAAATAACATAGTTCATTTTCCTGAATGTCTCTTTTCATCTTGTCAAAACATTGAAAAGATGTAAAATTATATTTTCACAATTTGCGCTTCCAGGATTAAAATTTTCTTGCAGAACTGACGAGAGGCATGAAATGTAATTCTGATTATCTGAAGCACGTGTGAATGTATTGCATTTGTTTCTATAGCAGTGGGTCTCTTTCTGTAAGTTCACGTTCTTTGAAAACTGCAGTTTCAACAGAACGCTCTGGTCCTTTGGTCCACTTGGGTCATAGTTGACGTTGATGCTGTGGTTTTTGGCTGCAGCAGATTAGGATTTTGTCTGCCTGCAATGAATTAATACTTTGGCAAATGCTCAACGTTACATGTTTATCCTGAATCCCCTTAGCTGGTCTCAAATCAAATCAGAGCACATAAAAAAAATAATAATAACACAGAGGCCAAAGTTTACTTTAATATTTTTTTTTAATTGTTTACATTTGAGCCACGGCCGAACTTTGTCCTTCATGACTCTGCCTATTCCAGCTGTGGTATGTTGACTGGGAGAAATAAGTATGATTATCAAAATCATTTTTTTCCCCTCTCTGATGTAACATTTAGTCTAAAAATAAAACATAAATATGTTAAGCCTCCTTTTGGTTTGACTCCTAGCATCTATTAGCAGGGTTTTAACTTGTCTACGTCATATGACGTTCCCGGAGTAAACAATTCTGCTTTGCATGCAAAGGTCTGGAAATGTGCATTTGCTGATAAAGTCGCTGGATTTAACTCAAACTTACTGAGCTGCTTTCCATCGACTTCATGTTTATCTGTTTGCACAACGGCCTGACTGCAGCGTCTAACTACCAAACAAAAAAAACTGCACACTTTTGTAGTGAGTCTGTTTCAGTCATTGACTTTTCTTTCTTCTTTCAGCCGCTCCCTTCTTCAGGGGTCACCACAGCGGCCTGACTCACACGAAGACCTGGCAATTATTTTTTACACCAGATGACCTTCCTGACACAACCACAGACCACCGAGCTACCACAGCCCTCTGTGTGGAGCAGAGAGCTGCTATAGGGCGCCTAAGGGAGCAGATGGTAGAGGTTTAGAGCCTTGCTCAAGGGCCCAGAGTGGGGCAGGTGAGGGTGGAGACAGGTGTAGATGCTTCACTTTTCCAACCCACATGTTGATGTTGTTGGTACTGGGAGTTGAACCTGCGATCTTGCTTCCCTTCTCTAACCTCAGCTCCACCACACCCCTATTAACTTTTATTTGTATGGCATGAAAACACATTTTCAGTTTATTCTATAAAGAAGGGAAGAAAAAAAAAGAAAAAAATAATAATTAGAAAGTCCCAAAGTGACTTCACAAAACAACATAATAATAATAATAATAACTACAGTATTTTATATATTTTCCTGACTCCTACCATTGACTGGAACTTTATCCAAGTAAAACAAAGATGCTTAATAAAAATTAGTATTTTGTATTTTATTGCAATGAATCAAGTGCTTCCAAAACAATAACTGCATATTATTTGTCACTTTATATATTTCATCTAATTCTGTTTTGATTAAAATCAACTATTTAAAAAGTCTTCATAACACGTTGTCGCATTAATGTCTGGTCTGATCAGGTCTGTCTGAACACAAAAAATATCTCAAATATGCAAGCAGCTGTCAGTAAAATACAGATTTTAGTTTCAGTTTAACAAGACAAATAATAAATTTGTGACATATAAAAGTAGTAGCTGTTTTACTGTATTAGTTGTAATGGACTGAAAAATGGGATGGGATGTGAGGACACCTGGTGGCTCAAAACAACATTATGACATGATCATATACCATCATATCATATCAAATACATAACATTATCACAAGAAGTTCAAAAGGTTATTACAGTTATGGTGTGTGTGTGTGTGTGTGTGGTGGGGGGGGGGGGGTGGTACAAACGAATAAGACAGCTCAGTTTTAATATGGATGAATGATTCAAGGAGACGGTAAATTCATAATTTCAGAGGTCTTGAGTTGAAGGCCCCTGTTTCCATCCAGGGGGTCCCTGTGAAATTTGTTGAGAGGTACAAAAACCTGGGGGGGTTCATTACCACTGGACTGGACAGGACCAGGATCTCCGAAGCCATTCACAATAAGACAGAGCCATCTGTGTTTACTGAGGAGACCGAGGTCTTCGAACATCTGTGGGACAATCAGGAGCATATTTTATGGGTCTGTGGTTCTTGGGTGCTGAAGCAGAAGTTTGCAGACGCCAACAGAATCAACAACCTCATTGGAAGGTGAAGGGGTGTTGGCGTGGAGATGGACCCACTGACTGTGATGGTGGAAAAGAGTGGGTAAGATGTTCTTGAACAACATCTACCTGCTCTACAACCAAGATGGTCGACAGAGACATTCAGAGTGAGCAACTCTCTGGATGCAACGTCACAATGTAAATAAATCTGGTAAAATTTCTCCGTCTTCTTTTTATCTGTTTAACTTCACTGTTTTTATTGTTTCACATTTTGAACTTGTCCTGTTTGTTTTTACTTTAAACATTGTGGTGAATCTGGGCTTGTATTTCTTAAAGTGGCTGCAATATTGTTGAATATCCCTGCAGGTACTGATGCGCTAGTTCTATTCTACGGTGGCCCGAAGGTGTAAATGAACTACATTCTGTTTTTTTTTTTTTTTTTTTTTCAAATGTCATTCTTTTTTGCTAATGTAATGTCATTTTTTAAAATGTAATGTCGTTTTTTGAAATGTTGTTGTGTTTTGTTGTTTTTGTAGTGTTTTCCCAAATGTAATTCCGTTTTTTCTAATGTAGTTCATTTACACCTTAGGGCCACCGTACTATTCTATTCTTTAATTTCCTCTAACTCGGCATCCACTAGATGTCAGTGGTGCTCTAACAAAAACTTGTGTGGCATGCTGCAGAAAATATGTTATGTGCAAGAACTGAATCTGCATTTGTTTCCAAAACTTGACGTTTTAATAAAATAAAATGAATTAAACTAAATGTAAATTTTCAGTGTGCTTTCCGTTTAAAACCTAATGAGCAGCTGAAATTCTGACTGCATTGTCCGCTGTAAGGACAGAAAAATAAGCATATCCAAGTGGGTAAATTTCCATCCATCCATTATCTTTACACACTTCTTCCTTTTTGAGTCACATGGGGTCACTGGTGCCCAATGTGCGATAGGCAGGGGACACACCCTGGACAGGTCTCCAGTCCATCACAGGGACATATAGAGACAACAAGACAAACAACCATTCACTCTCACCAGTCAGCCTAACATGCATGTTTTTGGTCTATGGGGGGATAAAAAAAACCCAGAGTATTCTGAGAAAACCCACACATGCACAGTGAGAACAAGCCCAGAAAGACCCCCGGCTTGGATTTGATCCAGTGACCTTCTCGCTGAGAGGCAGCTCTACCAACTGTGCCACCGTGCTGCTGGTAAATTTGAGTCGCAAAAAAGTTAAATTGTGTCGTTTGGACAGTTTCTTTTTGGAAGAAAGGTTTTGTCTTCCACCCAAAAATGGCAGGCCTCACTCAGTCTGATGAAATCTTTCAGATGAAAGACAAAACGTTTCTTCCAAAAAGAAACTGTCCAGATGACACAATTTAACTTTTTGTAATTTATGTCCCTGGATGATTGAGCCTACTTACTCTTTTTCTTTGTGAGTACCGTTAGAAATCCGTCATATTTCCATCAGTGCAGATATATACTGCCATAATTAAAACAAAACCAGTTCAAGAAGGCTCGTTTAATCTCTCATCAGCCTTTTAATTTAAACAACATGCAACTATTAGAGTACGCCTGTTAACAGGCTCAACCTACAAATTGAATTTATGCATGTTTTGACTACACTTCGTTCAGAATAAGATTGAAAAGGTGGAAGAAACATTGGCCGGGTGCAGTTTATCAGAAATAGAGTTAAATTTGAATGTGATAACTGTAATATATGTAACGAACCTGAAACAACAGAACATTTTTGTTTTCTGTCATTCTGTGAACACGTTATGGAATTCCCTTCATGATCTCCTGACCATCAAATTCCATGAGCATAGACTCCTTCTCCATTCAGAATACAGTATCTTATATGGATATGTATCTGAAAAAAAGAATACTTTGTTAATAACATTATTATAATTTTAAATTTTTACAGTATACTGTATACATAAATGCAGATATGGCAAGTCTAAACCATTATGGTCTGTATTCAAACAAGAACTCCAGTTGTTGAAACTTTCATTAGACTGTGCTAAAAAAACACAAACAATAAAGCTCTCTGATCACCTCGCTCAGATAATATAGCTCTCTGACAAATTATTTTAGCAATTATGTAGATTCTAAAAAAGCTAAGTCTGGTCCTCTGGACATTCAAAAAAACAAAACAAAACAAAGCAAAAAAAATGTAGAAATGTTTCGTCTTTCGTCCAAAAGACTTCCTCAGTCTGAGATGCTGTATTATTGAGTATGCATCAGGGAATTATGTAGATTGTTAGATAAATAGTTATGTGGTTGTTCAATTTACTTGTAGTTTATTATTTGCAAACTCTCAAATAATACTATTACCTAAATTTAAACTTATGATGGTTGACATGATAATGTGTTTAAGAATATGTTGACCTTAGGAGGTATGATTGTACATGCTTATATATATCATTGTAATTTGAGATTTTCATTTGTTGTTTTGTTTGTGTTCCTTTGTTCTTTGTTCTGTATGTTCAATAGTTCAAAAATAAATAAATAAATAAATAAATAAATAAATAAATAAATAAATAAATAAATAAATAAATAAACAAACCATTGGCTGGGTGCAGTAACCAATATTCACCGCTAGGAAGCAGTATCTATCAGACATCTGGGGACGAAAAAGGATCCAGCGACCGTAATGGAAACAGAACAAAGTGTGGATGGATGGATGGATGGATGGATGGATGGATGGATGGATGGATGGATGGATGGATTTTATGCAGAACAAACTAAATGTGTTAATGACTCGTGAAGCTCAGTTCAGTTAAAACTTTTTAAACGACTCAGTTTAAAATCGTTTCACTTCGTGAGGATTAAAAACATACGTTTTTAGAAAGTTTGTGCCTAAAAATAAAACAATTTAGAATTAAAAAAGTAATCACTCATGAATAAATAATTAGTTTTCGGCTCCGTCTCTCTTCAAATGCAATTCACATGAAAGAGTTGGGTCAGTTTTGCTCTTTTAAATGAAAAGCTGCGTTCCTTTCTGTCTGAGAGACAAATAAGTTTAGGAGTGACATTAGAAAACTAATTCCTAAAACAAGTCAGTTCAGCCTCTGTCCCTGTGCATGCGCCTGTGCGCAGCAGTGTTGGCAAAAATAGTTTTGTACAATGAAAAAAAAAAGCAACTTTAATAAATGAAACACTTGATCCAGATCCGTGCGCGCTGCTTTGACTGACTGGACACCATTGTTCACTCGGGGCTGTGTGTTTAATTAGCATAAAGGAGCAGCAGGACCGTGCGTCACAGCCATGGGTGAAGACGGGAGGGGGGGGAGAGGGGGGACACCTAAGGGAGTCAACAAACTGCGGTGTGTTCCCCGTCCACGAGCCGACAAAAACCAGCCGGGGCTCGTGTGAAACGATGACTTGAGCTCGCCGCGTTACAGGTGGCTGAAGACAGCTGGGTGCGTCGGGGAGCCGGAGGCGCGCGCACTGCAGCGCCGACCTGAAGCAGCGCGGTGAGTGAGTGCGCTGTTCGGGACGAGCACATCAGGCTCCACGACTGGACACGAGACAATGAAGCAACAAGAGACGAGACGTGTCCAAGTGGCAAGTCGCGCGCAATGACGGGCGGCGTGAGGCGCACACAAGAGGCACAGCAGTTGAGTTGATTTGTTTCCTCCACGAGCACGAGGCAACACTTTAGACATCTGAACACATCATGGAGCCCGAGGAGAAGACAGAGGGACACGCGGCTGATCTGTCTCAGTCCGCCGCCTCCAAACTGTCCCAGATGAGTGAAAGAACTCAACATCTGGGCACCGTGCTCCAGGACCCACAGCGACAGAAGCGGATCATCCTCGTGATCGTGTGTGTTGCACTTCTACTAGACAACATGCTGTACATGGTGATTGTGCCCATCATTCCCGACTACCTCGAGGGGCTGCAGAGAGCAGCGGACCATGCCCAGGCTGCTGCGACGCACGCCAACTCCTCCAACGGCACCGCGCACAGAGCACCCAAAGGCAACTTCGACCTGCAGATCGGCGTCCTGTTCGCCTCCAAGGCCATCCTGCAGCTCCTGGTGAACCCGCTGAGCGGCACCTTCATCGACCGGGTGGGCTACGACATCCCGCTCTTCATCGGCCTCAACATCATGTTCCTCTCCACCCTCACCTTCGCCTTCGCCGACAACTACGCCACCCTGTTCCTGGCGCGCAGCATCCAGTGCCTCGGCTCGGCGTTCGCGGACACGTCCGGGATCGCCCTGATCGCGGACAGGTTCACGGAGGAGGGCGAGAGGAGCAAGGCGCTGGGGATCGCACTGGCGTTCATCTCCTTCGGGAGCCTGGTGGCACCCCCCTTCGGCGGCGTCCTGTACGAGTTCGCCGGGAAGCGCGTGCCCTTCCTGATCCTGGCCTGCGTCTGTCTCACGGACGGCGTGCTGTGCCTCGCGGTGCTCAAGCCCTTCTCCAACCGAGAGAGGGACAACATGCCAGTGGGCACCCCCATCTATAAACTGATGATTGATCCGTACATCGCCGTGGTGGCGGGGGCCCTGATCATCTGCAACATCCCCCTCGCCTTCCTGGAGCCCACCATCGCCAACTGGATGGAGCAGACCATGCATTCCAGTGAGTGGGAGATCGGCATGACCTGGTTCCCCGCGTTCTTCCCTCACGTGCTGGGTGTGTATCTCACGGTGAAGCTGGCGGCCAAGTATCCCCACCTGCAGTGGTTCTACGGAGCAATAGGCATGGTGGTCATAGGGGCCAGCTCGTGCACCGTGCCCGCCTGCAAGAACTTCGGCCAGCTCATGATCCCCCTGTGCGGCATCTGCTTTGGCATCGCCTTCGTGGACACGGCGCTCCTGCCCACGCTGGGCTTTCTCGTGGACGTGCGCCACGTGTCCGTGTACGGCAGCGTGTACGCCATCGCGGACATCTCCTACTGCGTGGCGTACGCCTTGGGCCCCGTCGTGGCGGGACAGATCGTGCACGACCTGGGCTTCGTGCAGCTCAACCTGGGCATGGGGCTCGCCAACGTGCTTTACGCGCCGGCGCTCCTGCTGCTGAAGCGCGTGGCGCAGATGAAGCCGTCCTTCTCCGAGCGCAACATGCTCCTGGAGGACGGCCCCACGGGGCTGTACGACACCATCAAGATGGAGCAGAGGGAGAGGAAGAGGAAGGGCCTGTGCACGACGATCGACGACAACGGCGTCGAGACGTTCGTGCGGCGCTCGCGCTCCGAGGACGAGTCCTCTGGAGGAGAGTACGCGTAAAAGACCCGTTGACTTTCCAAGTGCCCGTGTGCGCGTTCTTTTCCATCCAGTCAGCTGTAAAAACATCACAACACATCTGCTCCATGACGTGCGCGGCTGTTGTGGATCTGTGCTGAAGTAGATGTCTGATCATTGACCTGTTTATCATTCAGGGAGTAACGTGTAACGCGTGCGTCTTTTAGTGTCACCTGTGTTTATTTTGAGAGAGAGAGATTTAAAAAAGTGTTGGAAATGATGAACTGTGACGTGCGTCTTGTTGATCATTCAGTTATTGAGCTGATTATTTTTTTCTGAATGGTGCTTCTGGAATGCAAATGCTCTGTAAAGACATGTATATTGATGTACATAATTAAATCAATAACATGAAAACAACACCGTCTTTTTCTCCATGATTTATCCACGCACGTCACACTGTGACTATTCAGTTCTGCTCAACAGGTGAAAATGTAACAGCATCTAAAAGTATGGTTTTATAATAAAAATAAGAATACTGTAGTTCTCATCATTTTATTTTATTTATTTATTTTTTGCATTTAGACAGCATTATTTAAATATATAATAAAGACCATAATGTTTATTTGAAAACAAATAAAATTCAAATTGCAAGTTAAACAATTAAAAAAAGAGAGAGATTTGGAGTAAAATCAAAAACTGCTTCACATGTAACTGAAAATATAAAATAAAGAGTTTTTGTTGTGTCCAAAGCTGCAGATCTGTGCGTAAAACATCAACCCATGGATGCAGGGACGTGAAAAAAAAAGGCATCTGCTGACGTTAGTCTGTAGAAAACCAGAGCTCCAGCTGAGTCCGAGTCGAAATGAGGTGGAGTAAAGACGACAGGTGCCAAATAAAGTTCTCGGCGAATAGCAGGACTTCTGGGAGGAGCCTGGAGGCTGAGATCCTCTCAGCATCTCTCTCGAGCCAAGCAAGGAGTTGCGTGGATGCCATGAAGGGAACAGAAAGATGCTGGAACTGATAAAGGACGCAAGTGTTCAGCTTTTTATGCTTTTTTTTTCTTTTTTCTTTTGCAAGAATCTAATTTTTCTTTAAGGAAAGATGGATCAGGATAAACTTCTTGCTTGAGTTTCAGGAGAGGGATTTCTGCTTGGTAAGTAAAATACTTTTCACTTCGTGTGATTGACTATTTAATGAACTGTTTCTATAAAGTGATAGTTCACATTAAACACGATGAAATTGTTTTGTTTATTTATTTAATGCAATAACTACTTTTTTATGCAGTTCCCATTCAAATACTGCTTGGATGAATTATTTCATTGTATTTGAGAACTCTAATTTTGCCTCTTTTGACAGAACCCCCTCTCCTCTGCAAACATGCCAATTCTAAGCCGAGAGCCTTCGAAAAACACAGAGGATGGAGATGTAAATATTTTCTATCTATATAATATTTTAAGGAATGAATTTTAAAAGATTGCTTCTAAATAAATAAAATGAATAAAACTCAAAAACAAAACTCACTTCTGCAGATTTGCACAAAAATAACTGTAAGGGATAGTTTTGAGCTGCTTGATCGATATGATAAACAGCACAGTTGTTTTTATTTCAGGGGTGCAACAAAAATTCACTGTTTGCACGAAAAATAAAATTCAATTCCAAGGTTATAATTAATATTTGCATGTAAATACGGTGATGAGAGTGAAACGGTTGAGAGTTGCACCACGTGTCGTGCAGGGTCTGCCGAAGCTGCCTCTGCCTGAACTCCAGGCCACGCTGGACACATACCTGAGGTGCATGAGACATCTGCTCTCTGAGGAGCAATTCAACAAGACCCAGAAGATAGTGACGCAGTTTGGAGCCCCGGGAGGAGCAGGAGAGCTGCTGCAGAGCAAACTCCTGGAGAGGAGGGAGAAGAAGGCGAACTGGGTGAAGAAAACTGTTAGAATATATGAAGCTGTCAAAGTATAGTTTTAAATAAAACAACTGGCTCAGGAAGATTTTGAAACATACGTGATCTGCAGATCCAGTCCAGTTGTTTGTTCTTGACCGTTAAGTTGTCTTTTTGTTTTAAATTGACTTTTTTTCACTGCAGGTTTATGACTACTGGCTGAACGACATGTACCTGAGCAACAGGCTGGCTCTGCCCATCAACTCCAGTCCTGCCATGGTGTTTCCACCACAGAGCTTCAGAGCACCGATCGACGCTTTAAGGTATCACGACTGAGCCACTCTCTGCTCAGTTAGACACAACCAGAATGATGATCTTATTTTATTTCATTTACTCGTTCTCAGAGCAAGTGGAAGTTCTCGTAAAACCTTTGACACTTTTTGAGGAAAATTACAGCTGCTTGCATAAAGTGCTCAAACCGCAGCTTTGATTTATGAGTCATCGGCCCCAGAACATTATTTATTAGACAGAGGTCACAGTGGGCTTCTGGTGAGGAGATTCATAAGCAGTAAATGTACTTAAGTGTAAAAAGGAACACAAATATGACACGGGCCCTGACTGATTAGTCAGGATGCTGTGTGACATTTTAAACCCAGCCTGCTTGTCTGCTCCAGGTTTGCTGCACATTTAATTTCAGGAGTTCTGGAGTACAAGACGCTGCTTGATGCGTAAGTCACAATATTCACACTCGAACCATCGACATCCACAGGATTGTGTTTGAACCAGAAACAAAGTGGTGTGTGTATGTGTGTAGTCACGCCCTGCCTGTGGATTATGCTCGGGGCCAGCTAGCTGGAACCCCTCTGTGTATGGAGCAGTACTATCGCCTCTTCACATCCTACCGCCTGCCAGGCTCTGAGAGGGACACGCTCGTAGCCCAGGAGAGCACCGTGATGCCAGAACCTGAACACATCATCGTGGCTTGTAAAAACCAGGTCAGATGTAAAACAATGCATCACACCGTAGAGCTGACCATCCACAAATTTGCTTGTGATCATTTCCTGGAGTTTGAAATCATATCAATGAGCTTAACCCTTTGTACTTACACACACACACACACACACACACACACACACACACACACACACACAAAAATGAA
>JARVLU010000001.1:48149161-48159290 GCA_031762415.1 Simpsonichthys santanae | reverse complement strand
CGAAACTGGAAAAAAATAAAATAAAAATAAAAAATAAAAAAACGACGAGGCTGACCGGAGAGGTTGAGGTCGTCACTGACCCGGTTCTGCTCCGGACCGGTTCGGTTCCAGCGGCACTTCAAAGCAGCCACGCGTCACCTCCAGGTGAGCACAGAGATTCCCACGGAGGTGGACACGCCTTCGTTTTAAGGTAATGGGACGCTCAGAGGCGGAGACAGGCTTTAATGAAGATGAAGTCCCCCACAGCCAACTCGGTTCGGTTCTGGTTGGTTCTGTGACACAGATTCTGGGACACAGGTACACTTCCCCCACAGTGAATGAAGACGCCACGAGGCCAATCCAACAAAGCAGCAGAAAGGTCAGCAAAATACCTTCCTGCGATTTTTGTCGGAACCAGGTAGAACCACAGGTCTAGATGACAAATTTGATTGGGGTCCAGAGAGAGAGGAAAGAGGGGAAAAAAATACCAGGACTTCGTGGGACGGCTCCCCAGCTCGAGGGTCACCTAGGCGGCAGGATGCGCTCAGACTGACCGGTGGGGTTGGAGCGGCAGGTCCTGGGCCGAAATAATTTTTTGGACGGTCCTGTCTGGCTCTCTGAGTCACTGAACACTGAATTTGGTTGGAAGGTGGACCAACTTTAATCCTGTTCGGAAAACGGGTGAGTTTGATGATAAAGACATCAGCTCGCCAGAACCGGAAGCGAATGAAACCTAAATGAAACCTACAACAAAATATGTTACCTTTAAATGAGCTAGATGAGGCAGAGATGGGTCGTTGGGGCATTGTTCACTGCTGCCTTTATAATCTGTTATGCATTTAATGCCCCTCCACATGCTCCTTGGGTCTTGTGAGGTGAATTGACCCATGATCCTCTGTGCATATGTAGCCTTGGCCCTCTTAATACCAGCAACCAGCTCTATCCTAGTCCTTCTCATCTCTTTTGAGTTTCCAGATCTGAAGGCAGTGTTCCTGGCTGTCAGCATGGTGCAAACCTCTGCATTCAGCCAAGGTTTTCTGTTCGGGTAGCTTTTAACATATCTTGTTGTGGAGACTGTGTCAGTACATGTACTAATGTACACCAGAACTGAGGATGCATATTGGTCAAGATTAAGTGATCCTCCATTTTTAGCAACTTCTCTGAAGACCTGCCAGTCTGTTTGTTCAAAACAATCTATCAATATGGGGCCGCTGTCCTGGATCCAACATTTAACTTCCTTTTGTACCGGTCTGGAGCGTCTCAGATAAGCAGGAGCCATTAAAATTGAGATGTGGTCTGAGAGTCCTAGGTGGGGGCAGGTTTCAGCTTTGTATGCATCTTTTACGTTGGCGTAAACACGTCCAGTGTGTTGTTCCCACGTGTTGGTATGCCCACATTCTGATAAAAGCTTGGAAGGCAGTCTTTTAAATTCATGTGATTAAAGTCTCTGGCCACAATGTAAAGAGCCTCAGGGTGTTCACTCTGCAGCGAGCTGATGAGATCATGCATTTCCTGCAGGGCCTCATTTGCATTTGCATCTGGACAAATGTAAACAACGGTAATGAAATTCACTATGAACCTGCGGGGAAGATAATGTGGCCGACACCTCACTGTTTGCCTCAAAGCCTTTTCGAACATGAGTTTTTACCACAGTATAGTTCGTGCACAAACTTTTACTCACGTAAATGCACACCCCGCCTCCCTGTGATCTTCCCGTTAGCTTGTTGCAGCGGTCTGCTCTAAAACAGTCTGTCATCCAGCTGTAATAACTTAAGACATGTTTCTGTGAGTCAAAATACCGCACACTTCATTATCTCTTCTGAAGCGCCAACTCTCAGACGAAGAATATCCATCTTGTTGTCAAACGAGCGGACATTTGACAGAAAGAGACGGCATTGGGGCTTTTTCAGCTTTAGCGTTAGCTCGTAGCCTCACCAGAACCCCTGCCCGGCGTCCCCTCCTCTTAAAGCCGGGAGCAGCATTTCTTCTTCTGCCTGCTGGAACGCCTCTGCTGCAGCTTCCAGGTAGATGACTTTAAGATCTGCATTCTGCCAAGCATAGTTTTGAGTTCATTGCTGATTTCTGCTATATTTCGTGGCAAATCCTTTCCTATACTCATCAATTCGGTTCGGCTATAGTTCACACGCATAAATCGTGCAGAGTCAAGCACAGAGTCACTATCAAAACTTCTAAAAACTGGGACTGTATCGGGAGCCCATGAAGTTGTAACTGCTCTGAACGCGGCCATATTGGTTAAAAAAAAACAAACAATGTCCTAGGAATGTCCTAGGAATCGATGTGTAGCTTACTCAAGTAGTCTGTTAAAGCACTAGTTGAGATTAACACTTGTTGAGATGTTTTCCTTCCTTTAAATCAATACATTGTTTTACTCACATTTTCTCCATCCAGCAGCAGGTGTACTTTGAAGGTCATACAGTCATTCACTGCAATCTCCTCATTTCTATAAAGGATCTGTATGATCCGGCTGAAGACAGTGTTGTCATATACACCTGTTGAGCTGAAGCTGCATTCTCCTGGTGTGAAAGAAAACAAAACACAATCACTAAGAGTTCACTTTTCAAATACGCACATGAATCTAACAAGTACAATAAAATAGGCTAAATGGAGACTAAAGCAAGAAACTAACACAACCTCACAGATATGATAGAACTCAAATTGAATTAAAGCTCCAAGAAGCGTTGAGGCCCTCGCAGCTTAGCGCTGCTCCCGCCTTATTGTAGTGATCGCGGGAGCTCCAGCTCGTCCGCTCGGTCGCCACCTCGAACAATCTCGTGCCCATCCCACACCCATTTGCCCAGAACAGTTAGCAAATACAGTTTCAGTCTTGTATGTTACACGGGCGCAAGCTGGAAGAGTGACTCAATATTTGTGAGTTTCTACTGTGAGTGGGCAGGGCTTAAGTGATGTCATGAATCAACAATACAAGTTTTTCTCCAATTGTTCATTGATCGAGTACAAAAAAATCTGTTGCAAATGGGATTATATATCACTGAGATAGGGGGCACACTGGAATAAAATTTTCAACAACAATACCAATGTGTATAAAAGTGCTCACTGAAGAAGCACCATAAATTTGGTGCAGATCGTTTGATGTATCACTGATCTGTAACTGTTGTAATAATGTAGGTGGCACACTTGAGTCAAATATTAAACAACTACATCAATATGTATATTTGTGGCCATAGATAAGGCACAAAAATCTAGAACAGATCAGATGTTCTGTCATAGACATATAACAGTTTGAATTATCAAGGGGTCGCACTGGAGTCAAAAGTTAAATAACAATAGAAATGTGTGTAGAAGTGATGACTGATGACATACAATAAATGTGGTGCATATTGGATGATATCTCACTGATCTGTAATTGTTGGAATATTGTAGGGGGTGCACTAGAGTGAAATTTTAAACAACCATACCAATGTGTTTAGAAGTTGTCACAGATGATGCACAATAAATGTGGAATAGATCGGATGATCTATCAATTAGATATAACAGTTTGAATAATGTAGGGGGCACACTGGAGTCATATGTTAAACCACAATATCAATGTGTGTAGAAGTGCTCACTGATGAAGCCCAATAAATCTTGTGCAGCTCGGATGATGTATCACTGATATATAACTGTAGTAATAATTTAGAGGGTGCTGTGGAGGTTATTGGCCACTTATCATGGATGCCTATTCAAGTGGTGGATAATGATCGATCATAGTGATTTTGGTGCACCTTTGTTCAAATCTGTGGAATTTAGAGCCAAACGTATGGCAATGGCATCACATCACATCTAAGATCGTCACACTGCCACGCTCACATCCTCCAGCGAAAACTGTTTGTAACTTAAAATAAGTCAGACCAACTTGTTATATGTCTTGTAACACAGGATCATCGTGATTAGTTCAAGGGCGTCAGAGAAGGGAGCATTCCAAGTTAAAAAAGTGACTTCCTGTTCTGAGGGGGCGGGGCTTCGATGACATCAGAACATGACCAAAAGGATTGTCGGGCATCCAACAGGGATGACTCATGCCAAGTTTGTTGCATTTTGGTCTTTCAGTGTGAAAGTTAGAGCGTTTTGAAATTTATGGCGTGAAGCGCAACTTTGATGCCTGGCCACGCCCCTTTAGCATAAAAGAAAACTCAAGCTTTTGATAACTTTTACTCTCCAATGTGTTAAGGGCATATTAACCAAGTTTGAAAGCAATAAAAAAAAAAAAAAAACATTCAATACAGAACCAACTGGGCTTTATTTGTTACAGAAGACGTTTTGCTCTTCATCCGAGGAGCTTTCTGAATTCAAAGAACATAGTTTGGGAGTGAGGAAAGGGTTAGGCTCACTCCCAAACTCTGCTCTTTGAATTGAGAAAGCTCCTCGGATGAAGAGCAAAACGTCTTCTGTAACAAATAAAGTCCAGTTGGTTCTTTATTGAACGTTTTTTTTATTTTATCATGTCCTGGATGACTGAGAATTTTCACCAGCATATTCTCAATGTTCTATAAAACCTATCGCATGCAGATGATTTTAAAACGGAAATTTAAAAAAAGCGTAATACCTGTAAATCTAAAGTAAAGCAGAGGTAAAGTTGTAGAGAAATACAGAGCGCAGACGCACACTTGGACAAACAAAAATGCTTGAAGAAACAGCCACAACCAGGAGAGATTTCTGTTCATGTAAACATGTACTTTTCTTCAGCCAGGTCACTTTTACAAAACACTAGATTTTATGACTTAAACCTCATACCCTCGTAAATCTCTACTAGCACTTTTCAAGTCAACTTTAGAAAGCAATAAAGAAAAAAATGTAAACTAGGCTCCATACGCTGTAAGAGTGGGCAGTAAGATGAGGCTGGAAAGGCAACTCTCTTGATGGCCACTTGGAGTCCTTACAAATTTAATGGGGCCTTTTAATTAAATTGGCTTAAGCTATAAAAAGCCTGGCTTGCTATTGATCTACAAGCTTTCTGCCTTACAGTGAAAAATTATTCTGAGAATGAGAGAAAAAAAAAGAGAGAAATGCTCTCCTTTTAGCTGAGAAATTTACAATAGGAGGAGACAGATGTGAGGCCTGTTACCAGAAGTACACTGTCAGCTCTCAATTGTGACAAAATAAATATGATTCTTTATATTTTTATTTCACATAAACTTAGGAGACAACTTACCCAGAAAAAATACAATTGAAAAACAAAAAGGATTTATCAAATGCAGGTCATAACTTTGGGTCTAAAATTTATTTTGATGAGTTACATGTTCAATTTGCCAAGAATTTTGAGTGTGAATAAACATTAAATGTATTATCAAGAATATTCCAATCCACAACCTTTTAGAAAGTCGTTTGCATAGAAAAAGACTGAAAGATTAATTGAAAAAGCTCCAACTGCTTTTAAATTTTCTTTCTTAAGAGCAAAAACAGTCATTTTCTATTCTTTAACCCCAGTGTGAACATTACTCTAACAGGAATGCGATTACAGTCCCTGACCGTCTGAACAGAGGACAGAAAGCGTGAAGAGGAAGGAGATGTATAAACGAAAACATTCCCCTGGTTCTTCTACAACAGCTGCTGAAGCTATAATCTGCACTCATCAGTCCTGACTGTACAGTACTCCCCAGCGGCTCTAAACTATTTTGTGGAGACGATACACAGCAGCTTTGAAAATAAGGAAAGCAGACTTCTTTAAAAGGTCTTTAATAAACTATTTACTTGTTTTTATATCTTCAAAAATTTGAAGAATACTAAATACTGAGTAACTAAGTTCATATATTGTCTGATGAAGTGTGTTTTGTTTTACTTTAAATCTATTGACACGCAAGCAAAAAAGCCTAAAAATGTATTTGACAAGTGCTCTTACTTTAAAAAAGTGTGATATTTTCTAAAAATAAAAGTTATTAATGCCAGTAGTATGTAAAAGCAGTATTTTAATATTTTTTCTGCATACAGTATTTTGAACATAATATACATATAATAACAGAAAATGATGCTTTGAGCCACTTACCTCTGTGCAAAGAAGGTTCAAGGCAGTGAAGTCCCATTTCTTTGCATGGGTCGTGTGGTACCTCAGTATTGCATCCTGAGAAGTAGAATTGAGAGTTATTCATCCATGGTAAAATTATGAATAGAATAGTATTTTGCAGCAGATAAAAACAGGTTCATTAGTATACTAAAATTGTCAGGCACTCAGATTATGAAGGGTTTTATGCTCAACCTAAAATAGACTGTGCAGTAATTGTAAACTCTGCCACCATGTGGTTGAAAATGGAATACAGTATGTTGTTTGAGGGAAAAATGAACACAAAATCTACCAAAGGGAACATTAGTTTAAAAAATAAATGTTTTTTCCCCTTTGTTTCACACACAAATTACCTGTTTGAGAATAATAAAAAAGAGAGAAATGCTCTCCTTTTAGCTGATAAATTTACGATGAGAGGAGAGACGTGAGGCCTGTGTCAGCTCTACTGAATCCCACCACAGAAAACTTGACAAAGTGACTTATTCAGTGTTTGAGCAAAGAACGTGTCTCGCTGATCATTCTAGAAACCCTTCAAAGCATTTCAGACATGTGCAGCTGTCTTACCCTCACATCCAGGCAACTTTTGAAGCCTCTCTGCAAGGCATTTCGGATTAGCTCCCACCGACTTTGAACACCGCCATCCTTCAAGACGTGGAAAAATAAAGTTACAAGAGCCTCCACAGAATCGCATAAAAGAATAAAAGCTGTGATACATTTAAAAGCACAGGACTACAAGTTTACCTCGGTCTCCACAGGAAACAGATTCTTCTCAGAGCAGGGCATCTTCACCGACACTTCATCCCATGCATCTCTGAACTTGGAGGGGTACGGGACAGGGACCTCTCCCTCTCTGAGGAGATCTGTCTGTAACAAGGAATAAAAGACAAATGCAATACATCTTTACAGATTACTGCTGTTTTTAGAGCAGCCGAGTCTCTAATGTCTGTCTTTAAGAGATTTATTGTCTTACCGTAACTTTAACTTTAAATGTATGTGCAATGAAAAAAGCTAAATCGATGTCATGAGTTTAATTCAAACAGAAATCTTTTAAGTAAATTTATCCATATAATTGTAGGATTAGTTTGGTATCAGTAAGTTAAACTGTAGCAGCCACACACCACAACCACCAGTGATCTTGTGAGGCTAGAAGTGGAAGACAAACTGATAGGATCTCTACTGACACCAGGCCCAGACAGATTAAAGGATGGCTCAGCCCAAGCAACGTCTATCATTTTATTTTATTCGTGCTGTCCATGTCCAAACAGTGTTTACACATAGTCTTGTTACAATTACAACACCAGGGTTAATTGTTACAATACTCTGTGGACCCTGCCCAATCAAATCTGCATTACTGTTCTGACTGCAGCCTTTTCCTCTGCAAATAAAGATCCTCAAAAAACAAGTGGTTGTTAACTCACCCTGATTGTGACAGAGTGATTAGGTGTTGCTTTTAGGAGAGACAAAGGGGGAGCACACTGCGGTAGTCTGTTGAGCTCATCTATGGGTGTCCCCAACCATCTTTTGTCAAAGTTCTGCATTGGGAAAGAAACTCTGCAAAAAGAAACCCAAGCACATGAAACACATTATTGTGCAAAATTAAGAGTAAAGACCATTGTGAGCAAAATGAAGAGTAACACGCATTATTTGAGAATTGAAACAATTCTAAGTACCGTTTGAAGCTTGCATCCGTCTGGTTTTCCTTTAGGTCTTGACTGGTACTCATCTTAGATGAGCTACTGCACCCAAGCATCTCAACATCCTCACCTTCAGTGTTTACAACCATAGGATGAACTCCTTCTTTGGCCAAACTTCCAGAGTCAGAATCTTGGACAACCTGCTGAGATTCCACTACCTGAGCCTTTGCAAAGTCAGTTTCTTCTGCACGCAGGCTTTCAGCGTCATGTATGTCTGTAGAGTTGTTGCTAAATGCGATTTTACATACTGGACTGTCGGGGCTCATCACCTTTATGTCACTAGGTGTACCTTCAACTTTCCTAGAACTAACACTAAGACAAAGGGTGAGTTTTGGATTTGCAGAGCATGCACCAAGGCAGGTTGCTTTAACTAGGTGAGGAGACCCGGGTGAATCAGGTCTCCGGGGTTTCTGGTCATTAGAGCTGGGGGTTACAGCTGGATGACTTCTGTTGTCTACAAGAACAGACTCATCCAGTTCACATGGGGGCTCACAGTCCATTGAATTCTGAGAAGCTAAACTATCAGGCATGTCTTCAGTTGGTGGGTGGCCTTCTGTTTTGTTAGACATTTGTGTTGTACAAAAGAGATCCACATTTTCATTTGTTTGGGAAGCATCATTGTTCAAATCCTTTGGCTTGACTTCATCAGCCAAACTGTACAAAGAGAGAAAGGTGGAAAACATCAAAAGCAACGCTACACAACAAAATCTGGTCTTGAAATCATAGTTATGCACATCTACTTTTAAAAGGCAATAATCAGATTAGAACAGCACAATCCTCCATTTAAACACCACTAATAACAAAACGATTAGTGCTTACATATGTGCTTTACCTTATTTGAGAATCCATTGTTGTGTATCTTTGACAGGTGATATACGAATCCAATTTAACTTCTAAAAATGAAAATAAATAACTCTTAAAGGGTCTGTCAGAGAACATGTCAGCAAGCAGATTGTAGATATTTCCTTTTTTCCAAAGAAAATCAGGAATGTAATGACGTTAGACATTTTTTATACATTTCATAAAGCTCGAAAAACACCAAAAAGTTGATGTTGCTGGCATATATTATAATAAGCTAGTAAATTGCACGTATTTTATCGGCAGTTTATGGCATTATAGGCGTTTTTAAAAAATGTTCCTCACTAATGAAGGCATGTAAAATAGTGAGCTAATAGCAGCGACGGGGTCTGTTAGATTTTATTAGCTTCTTCGATAAAACAAAGCTTTACGTTTCAACTTACATGTCCCTCTTTGCGTGAGACGTCCGACTGTGACGCATTACAATATCATGTTAACATTTCTAAACAGAAACTGCATCAGGCTAAATGCTACCGTTCAAATATTGATTAACTTTCATTAGCAGCGGAAGAAGCTGGACTTGGGGGGAAAGGGGTGGGATCCTATTGTGGTATCTTAGCAACGCGGTCGGAAAGCAAGTTGGTGTCGTGAAAGTACGGAATCCCGCATTCACCAGTTGTCAAAATAAAAAAAGATGACGGGGAAATGTATAAACTCATTTGAGAGACCACCAGAACTTTTTTTTTTTTCATAAAGTAATGAAAAAAATTGTCTAAGTTAGGTGATGTTGGAAAATTGGACTAACTCTTAATACCACAATTAATTACTTTTAAGTAAACAGGTGTTAAATAACTTTAGCATCCAACAGCAGACTTATAGACATTACTACAGCTTGCACAAACTGTTAAGAAACCTGAGAGTTCTGAGTGTTACTAAAATAAATGTGTTAATTTGAAATTATGTTAATAGGATGGTGTCTTATGTGGCTTTGCTTATGGTACAGGCAAGCTACAATAGTCTGTAGGGATCTTGCATCCAGATTTGAGAGGACAGTACGTTTCTGTTCAACATGCTGTCCTCGTTCAGCAAACAAGATTGTTTGTTTATTTATTTATCAGGGGTTTTTTTAACTACAAAAAATTGATTGTATTTTATGTTTATGAAGGTCTAAGAACAAAAAATAGGTTTAAAATAAACATGCACACACACACAAAAAAAGGCCTGAGGCACTTGAAATTGAACTCTTACATTGCATCTAACATCAGTTTTTTTTTAACAGTAGTACACATTTCACATATTTTAATACAAGTTTTAATATTACAAAAATAGATAGGCTAGAGAATAACCTACATTCAAAAAGTATGAGATATAAAATAGATTAATATGCTAGGATTTAATAAAGGCAAAGCGCTGTAACATTGCCACCAACATGATAAAATCTGACTTTATTTCCTCTATTCTGCAACAAGATTTTTTTTATAGAACAACACAGTGGATCAGAATATATTCAATAAAGCAAAATATTGTTTATTCTGGCAATGTACTGTAATTTTAAATTATGATTTAAACGTCTTGTGTCTGTGACTTTCCTTCCCTCCATTGATTACGGTGACATAATCTACATGAACGCTCCCACAAGCAC
>JARVLU010000001.1:48131437-48141548 GCA_031762415.1 Simpsonichthys santanae | reverse complement strand
TCTGTGCAGCCTTCACCACTCTCTGCAGAGCTTTTCTTTCTGCAGCTGTGCAGCCTCCATGCCACACATTGATGCTGCAGCACAGGATGCTCTCCACAGCACACCTGTAGAAGGAGGTGAGGACTGAGCTTCCCAGACCAGCTCGTCTCAGCCTTCCTTTTCAAAATCTAGTAGACTGGAACTGGCATGAATATGATACTCATATTTTTGGGTAAAGACAAACAAATTTCATAAATTGCCTGTAATTTCACCTGATTTCTAACGTTTGCCACTATTAATTGGAAAAAACTTAACCAGTCAGCTTCTAATGAATAAATTGTCAAAAATGTCACTGTTCTGAAAATATAAGAGTTTAGGGATTGTAGAATGTAATTTTACTGGACAGGTTTACAGGATAAACTATTTTTAGATTGATTAAAGTTTAGTTTATTCCCTTAAAAAGATAAATATTTAAAGTATAAAAAAGAATTGTCATTGTGTGAATTTTATTGTATTGTGTCAGAGCAGTGTTAAAAATACATATTACTCTACATAGTTTGTTTGTTTTACATGTTGTTCTTGTTGTTGTTATTACTGCAGGATTAAGAACTGCAAAGATTATTACCAAATTCTGGGAGTGGAGAAGACTGCCTCTGAGGAGGATCTTAAAAAGGCTTACAGAAAGCTAGCTCTGAAATTTCACCCAGATAAAAATCATGCACCTGGAGCCACAGAGGCATTTAAAGGTAATCATCACCTTTCTGTGAGGGATAACAGGGAACCCTTGTATTAAGTACACATTTGTTTATGTTTTTCAGCTATTGGTAATGCATATGCTGTTTTAAGTAACACTGACAAACGAAGGCAGTACGACCAGTATGGAGAGGAGAGAACACACCCGAATAGACACAGACAACATCACGACTTTGAAGCAGACATCTCACCCGAGGACCTCTTCAACATGTTCTTTGGTGGAGGCTTCCCATCAAGTGAGTGAAGACCCGTTGATGGGTGAGGCCCAGGAGTGATAAGATATATAAATATTGTGGCAGAGTTCTGAAGCTTCAGCCGCTCCTGAAACTCTAGGTTTATGAAAAAGCACCAGGAAATACATAACACTTGGTTTTGGTTTTCAGCAGGTAAAATGACAAGTCTGACTGACTTCCTGTTCTCCCTTTAGCACTAGCATCATCTGAGGGTGTATGGTCCGTGTAGTTCAGGGCTGTTCAGAAGACCTACTGATTTGATTGTTGCTCGCAGCTGCTGTAATGTGGTTTGTGGGTCGGTTCATTTGCATATAAAGTAGGATTCAATCACTCCGGGTCACTCAGCGAGCATGGAGAGGCACTTTTTAATCCATTCAACCTTTATTTATACAGGTTAATCCCATTGAGCCTCAGGGACTCATTTACAAGAGAGACCTGATTGTAACAAAGAGTGATGACAACGATAGACAGTCATAAAGGATGCATACAAATTGAGATTTATTTTAACAAGTGAAAAGAAAATGATATTGAAAAGAAATTGTAACAATAAAAACAGCTAGATTTAAGATGATGTAGAAAACTAAAAACAGGAACATGTCTGCATTGGTTTTTGCCAGAAACTTACGGTAACAGATGTTTGAAGCCACTGAGAGAGGTCAAGGTCGAGAGCTTCAGATCTTTTTGCAAGATATTCCAGGAAACAGGAGCGGAGTAGGAGAAGGCACTTTTGCCTAGTTCAGTCCTCACTGAGGGAACACTGCAGGTAACAATGTCCTGCGAGTGCACATTGTAGCTGCACTCACACAGTGACATATTGGAGGAGATGTATGAAAGCAGCAGACCAAGAAGTGATTTAAAGATGAAAATTAATGTCAGATGTAACTGATGTACTTAAACTTTTCCACTCATTATTCGATCAAGCAAAAATCCTTTTAATGAAGGCACAAAAAGCATTCAGTAGGATTTGTGTGAGGCTGTTTGGTGTGCAGGCACTAATGTAGAATCATCCAGCTCATTTTTACAAAGCAGGTTGTTGCCACTGCATAAAAAGGCAAAGTACAGATTTGCACAACATTTATCTTAATAGAAGAAAACATGATGTTTTTATTGCTAAACTAAGGTAGTTTTACTTGCAGTTCTGAGATCTAATATTCAAAATATGCACAATTAAGTACAACAAAATTAAACCAGTGAAATGTCTTCAAGTCTGACTCGTCTAATCAAGTTGAAGTGTTGCTAGACAAACTTAAATTAAGCCTATACAATTTGATATTTCCTGAATGTAAGGAAATGTCATCATCAGGGAGCATATCATGTATCTACCGTATTTTCCGCCGTAAACGTCGATCCGCCCTATCAGTCGCATCAGTCCATATATGTCTAACAAAGTGGAAAAATGCATAAATACGTCACTTCGCTGTATATGTTGCATCTATTATACGTCACTGCTAGCGCGTTGCATTTGTTACGCGTCACCGCTGACAACCCAGAAATGTGGGCCGATGGCGTGCCAAAAATGGATTGGCTGCCAAATGGCAGCTGCTGGAGCGTGCACGGGACTTTAACAAGAATTTAACAAGATTAACACTTAAAAACAATTATTTGTTTGCTCAACTTTATAGTAAAGGCGTGTCTAGTTGAACTTTACTTAATGAATGCACTTCAATGGTCAAATTAGCTTCATTTCACTGGGACGGCGCAGCAAAGTGAAGCTGATTTGATTGTTGCTCCAAGCAAATTGGACAAACATGGCAGACTTCTACGGCAAGCCAATTGTGTCATTAATAACCACTTTTACCTATTACGTGACACAACGGCATGCTATTGTACTCTGGTGTCATCTAGCGGCTGAAAATGGTAGTTTTTTATATTTTCGGTCAGAATGAATGAAAACAGTCATATCTCAGCCAAAAATTGGTTTATAAATATGGGAAAAAAAATCATAAATACGTCGCTTTAGCATATAAGTCGCAGAACATGCAAATTATACAAAAAAAATGCGACTTATAGGATGAAAAATATGGTAGTTGTGTTGAAAACATGAATTCTTGAGCAGAAATGCAAACTACTGTAGAAATATCACTACTAATTTAATCTTTTTTTTTATTTTTTTTAGGTAATGTACATGTTTATAGAAATGGAAGAATGCACTTTGCCCAGCAAAATAGACATGAACGACGGGAACAGCAGAGAGATGTAAGTCCTGTTGGTAAAGCTTAACTAAACTTGATGTTTTTTGCTTTTTTACTTTATTTTTAGACTTTTTCTCCTTCTTTCTGTTGGAACAGGGAGGTTTTGCTCTGCTCGTCCAGCTGATGCCCTTACTAATCCTCATCATTGTTTCTGCTCTCAGCCAGTTGATGGTGACGCAGCCTCCATACAGCCTTAGTTATCGTCAGTAAGTGTTCCATATTTATTGGAGTTCTCAGCAAAAGCACTTCAGCGTCCATGTTATGTCCAGTTAATGTACCTTCTGCTTAATAGGTCTGCTGGACATATTCACAAAAGGCATACATCTCACCTAAAGGTGCCTTTCTATGTGGGGGAGCGTTTCAATGAAGAATTTACAGGCAATAACCTGAAGAATGTTGAGAGAAGTGTAGAAGAAGACTACATCTCTAACCTAAGAAACAACTGTTGGAAGGAGAAGCAGCAGAGTGGGTTTTCAATTTTACAAGCCTGTTTAGAACAGAAAGCTTCAATGTATAATGTGGTCATTTTAAATTACCGTAATTTACATTTTAGATTTAAATGAAAATTGAATGTAATGATGAGGAACAGTTTATAAATGTTATAACGGGGAAATATTACAATTCCTTAGAAAAATGTTTTCCGACATAAAGCATCATTACAGACTACACCAACATAATAAAAGAGCGTGGGTGTTTATGTTTATGTCTGTAGCCGTCCCTTGTTGAAACTATTTGGGGCATTGTTAAATAAGAAATGCAATAAAACATGTCTAGAAGATTTAAACAGCTAATATCTTGGAACGTGCAAGTTTAAGAGCGAATGTAACCATCAAAACCACAGCAGTTCTCTACACTTTCAGAATGACCATCAAATGTGACATTTGGTGCTTTTGAACCACAGTTACTATGATTTAATCACATTCTTATTTTGTTTTCTCACCTAAGAGCTGTAGCCACTTCAGGTTCAGAGTAGGTGCTTTCTTGCTCATGCATGTCTATAGGGGATTGGATTGGTCTGAATATCACCTGGCACTCATTTAAAACGTGCATTTGCACTTTAACGACAGCCTCTTGTGCTAACAAAGACAGTTCGTTTGCATTTATAAAACTGAAACAAAGTTTCTTTGTGGTTTAAACATATCCAGTTTACTTGGATTTCTTCACATTTTTTCGTTCCACCTAAAGAAAACTATACACTAACATTTTTTCCATGTCTGCTTCAGTGTGCTCTTCTCAGCCTTTGTGGCACAAACTATGATCTGTCAGTGTTTCAATCTCCTCCATTTTTTATTTATTCATTCATTTAAAACAACAAATTCAAAAAAGAAGAAAAAAAAAAACATTGAGTGAAAAGGGTGCAGAATGAAGAAAAAAATGTATTATAATGTCTGCCCCCTATTTAAAAGAAATATAAAATAACTACAAACAAACAACAACCTATGCTTGAACAATCTCCAACTTGAAAACAAAATCATCAGGTATCCTTCACCTGGCACTATACCTTCCCAAAAACTTTACCTTAATCATCTTTTTAAACATATAAATTGATTTCTATGGTGATATTGAAGCAATTCCTGAATCGTATTCCCAGCTTATATTTATTTATTTTTTATTTAAAAGTTTATTCATTTAAAAATAAAAATAAATACAAAACAATCCCATAAATAATAGAATACAAAATATAAAATGAAAGGCAGCAGAAAGAATAAAAAAAATTAATTTAATCCGCCCCTTTTTTCAAACAATTCGTTTAAACAATATTGAACTTCAAACTGACTTAATATTGGCTCTCTTTAATTAATTTTAATTGAACATTTGGGGTAATATTTTTATGAGCTTTAGACATGTTCAACAAAGCATAAAATTTTAATAATTTCAACTAATGAAATAACTTATTTGTTGGGTGACCATAGCACTTCCTACAAATAATTATTATAGCTCTTTAAAAAAAAAAAAGAAAGTGTTTGTACCGTAATTGTTTTGCATGCTTTTCCCCAAACTTTATTACAGTAGATTAAATGTGGAATAATCGTCACATTTTATAATATATACAAAGCTTTGTCATTCAAAAACTCTTTTACTTTGTAATGCAATTGATTTTGATATTTTAATTCTTAAGTAATTTACACCACCATGAACACATTTTGTTTTTCATTCAACTGTATTCTTTCCCCAAAAAACACGTAGGGTTCTTTGTTTTAAATACCTCAGAAATTTTAAAAAGGTGCCTGATTTTAACAATTAATTAGTACGTTTTATAACATGTTTCTTTTCAATACTGGTAAATATGAGAAATCCATGACCACTGTTGTTCCTTTGTTTAATTCTTGACCTATATCCAGGTACATTAGCCCGAGACATGCAGAAATCTGAATTCTACATATGTTGATGTAAATTATTGGTCATTTTGGATTTATAAGAAATCTGAAAGTGATACTAACTATATTTGTTCTTTCAGAGGAAGGCTTGCTGTATCGCGCTCGTTACTTTGGGGATTCTGAATTGTATCAAAGGGCACAAAGAATGGGGACTCCTAGCTGTTCCAGACTATCTGAGATTCAGATTATACTGGATGGCTAGTAAATACTTGCACTACCGCAGGTACGTTTCTGCAGACGTCACTATAATTATGTCTTTCTGCCAGCACGAGCTGTCAAAACGGTCTTTTCCCCAGATGTGAAATCACTAGTCAGCATTTTGTCAGCTTTGTTAGCTTATCGCGGTGTGTTAATCTGGCACCAGATATTGAAGGGTCAGCTCTGTTTTTTTGTCAGATTGCAGACGTCAGTAGCAGAGCCTGGTTGGTCACTGTCAATTATTATTGACTGTCTATTTTGATCAAGGGTCAAGTTTCTACAGAAGGTTTTGTAAATGGTTTCATTTAAGGTTTAAAATGTGCTTAAAACATAGGATTGTTCAAAGCGGTTGTCAGCCGTTTCATGTAGAATACGAACGTAGTAAAACATACAAATATTTGTTTTTGTGGTAACGTTTTAAAGTTATTAACAAAGCTTATGGGTACATTTTCTCTCTTTTCATAGGTTTGATCTGAGGAGAAATTCGTCGGAGGTCACTCAAATTGGAGCATTTTTCTGCAGCAAATCAAGAAACTTCAAAACATGCCTTATGTGTTGTTGGCAGGAGGTCTCATCAGAGGTTCTTCCAGCTGCTCGATTTAGCCTGACGTCCTGTAGAACTGTGAGACGCTTCGACCGCAGACCTTTTCTTACTCCCCTCTCCCGGCGGCGGCGGCGAGTCCATTCATTTTGGAACGTGAGAACGTTGATATGGGTTTGATAAATTAAAGCTGCTGAGATTAGCGTTCCTTCCTGAACATTTTCTTTTTCCTGACAACAAAAAAGTAATCTCAAGGCCTTCTCACAGACAGTCTGAGCCACTCACGAGGAAAAAGTAAAAAATGTTATAGTTCTGTAAATACTTAACTTTTAACAACGCAGGAGGAGTCGGAGTCATTTACAATGTTTTGTGGATTTGCTTGTAGCCTGTTGGATCATAATTATTAAGAGTTGTTGCACAACTAAAAGTAAAGACATATTTATTAAATTAACAAACAAAAATTGTATACATTTATTTGAATAAAATTTGTCCAATGATTTGATTGCTGGATAGTATTTTGTTCAAAATCAAATTTGCTTTTAAGCCAACTCCTGTTTTAACCTGTGTGGGTTTATTCTGCAATAATAATGGAACAAAAGTTTTTATTATAGAGCACATTTTATCTTGATGCGATTTAACAGTTTGAGACTCGTTGAGGAACAAAGGAACAGATTAAAAACTTTTGTAGAAAATAATTTATTCTGTTTTTCAAGTACAAAACTGGATGCAGGCGGTAACGTCTGGCTATCAAACGATTCCCTGAAAGGCGTCACATTTGTGGGAACGACAATCGACTCGCGTTCAGACACGAATCGTCACCGATGAGTCAGGGTGAGTAGCTGCCATGAGACATTAGCAAGTTGGTCCTCAGATGAAGAACATTGGATCCAGGACCTTTGTGTCGGTGCAGTTCAGTTTATAATGGTTTTTATATTTTAAAAAAATCACTTTTTACAGTTTATCGTTTTAAGGCGTTGGAGTGCTTCAATCAGCAGCATTCCTCGATCAGCAGCTCTCCAGAGCTGTACAGCTTCCTCTTGATGGCCCTGAAGCTGGTGCTCAGCTTCAGGGTGGTGCGGTGTCGTGGAGACATGGCAGGAGGTAGCTTCCCACCTTTGAAGAGCTTCTGAACTTTTGGCCACAGTCCGCTGGACTCTATCCTCAGCACCAGAGTCACGTGGAAAGTTGGGACCAGAGTGGGATCCACTGCTATTTGATCCACAGTGCATAGTGAGCCCTGGTCCCCCCTCTCCACACACAGGTCGATGAGAGCCCCCCTGAGCCCACAAGGCTCATTCACAGCCAGGTGGAGCAACTCCTCTGTGAGGCTTTGCACCAGACAGTCAGGCAGGATGAGTCTGGAGCAGCACAGAATGTTGGATCCATTGTTGAGGCACTGAGTGATGGTGGCCACCACCTCTGCAGCCAGGGTCTCCTCTGTGGGGTAGCAGAAGAAAGCATCCGACTCAAACAGGGACACATCTGCCACAGATCCTGAAACAAAAGAGCTCGAGTTAGGAAAGTTGGGACATTTTCAAAACACAGGAAACCAAGTTCGACAGCAACTTACCAGATTCACTCGTGCACAGCCGGTGTTTGCTGCCCTTCAGCTCCGTGAGCTTCTGCAGCAGACTGTTCCAGGACAGCCTCTGCGAGCCTCTGTCCTCCGCCGGGGACGGAGGGAAACTGCCATCCAGAGACTGGTTGCAAGAAAAAGACATTTATAAAACAAATGCTTCTTTTGCAATTAAAAGAAAGTGAGGCAAAAGTAAAATAAAAATAAAAGAAAGTGCGATGGTGTCCCCTGTCCGTTGACCTCCCTCTTGCTCCTTTAGTCGCACCAGCTGGAGGAAACACTCCGAAACAATGGAACAAAGCCTTAAATAGGCACGCGAACGCCCCACCGCATTTTTCAACCAATCAGATTGCAGCTCACGTCCTCAGCCCACTAATCTGCCTGGTAACCTTTGATGAGTCACCCGAAAGGAAAAGCTCCCACCCCCTCCAGGATGGACCCTTCCTTACTAAAGTTGTGGTTTGTTTTATTTTAATAAAGTCAAAAGTTGCCAAAAGCAGTTTGAAACGTAAAGACCCGCCCACCACACGAGTATTGAACAAAACGATGGAGAAGGAAAACGCAGAAAGAGTGATTCGTGTGGAGAAGAGAAACACACGTCCTGCACGTAGACCTCTTGAAAATCATGTTTACCTGAGGGAAACTAAAGTTCACAAACAATCCGAAATGAAACTAACTCTAAGACACAATAAAGGATGGATTTAGGATTTCTAGTACACAGTTATTACTATTTACTGAGGGACTATATTTCCTCAGTTGTTGTGTTTTTCTATTGTTTTCACGTTTTTAACCCAGATTTAAATAAGTTGCGCCCATTGTCTTAGAAATTGCTGATTAATTTAATTATGTGAACCAAGCTTCAGGAGAAACTCCTGACAGTAAACACGTACCCAGTCCATCCCCCCCATGTTTACAGTGTTTTTACATGATGTGCACGGTTCATGTGCATCATATATGTGCATGCACACATGTGGTTCTCTGCACCTTCATTGTGCAGCAACACCATTTGAAATGTAAAGTAGAAGGAAGGGGGAGGTTCAGACAGTCTGCATGATGGAAATTTCCACAGTTGGTGGAGAAACACCAATATGCATTTAAGTCTTCTGGCAAATCAAATGAAGCCTTTCTTTTATATGACCCAGTTTAACATATACATGTATATGCAAAATAAAGAGTCTGTGTTTCTTTGCAAATCAGATAATTGAGTCTTGAGCACATAAACAGCATATTTTCACCTTAAGTGGAAAACCAATGTTTGCAGTAGTATTACGCAGACATGTCAGATAAGTCCTGCATGTTTGATTTAAGAAGAAAAGGAGAAAACTATAAGCTCAAATTCATATCTTTTTCCAGTTTAGGGTTTTTAGATTATATATCATTTTAGTTTGGTTTGAAATGGAACATAAGGAAGACAAAAATATCAATTTTGACCTCGGATTTGTTTAATTTTGGTGTAATTTTACTTTTATTTACTCCATTTTATTATTACTTTATAGCCTTGTCTTGTATTTGAAGCTTGAGTTGTCGACGTCAAAGCCAATAAAATCAAAGAAGCTGCCAGAATCTGAACTCCTACAGCAAACATCTTTGAAACCCATAGGTTTATTCTTTAAATTGTGTTGTTGTTTTTTTTCTCCAAAATGTCACATTTTCACCATCAATTTATTCATAGTGTCCAGTTTAAATACTAATACAGTACAGTACTGTACTGTCTATGGAAGAAAGTATCGTTTTCTTTTAAATAGGAGCCACAAGATGGTGCTAATATACAAGTTTTAAATGCAAACAATAAAGAAGATGTACTGTAAGCATTGTTTTTTGAATGTGTGTTGTTTTAATGCCCTGTGGCACAAACACAGTTTGACTTGCTTGTCTTCATAGAACCACTTTATTGGACCAAATGCACATTTTTTAAAATCAGTTGCTTAATGTGGAAAGCTAAATTTTACACATTTCTTTTTAAAGGAAGGAAAACTGAAATGAAGCAGGTGCTGTGTTTTATAACTCATAGCCTGAGAGAAGTACTGTATTTATGTGCAACAGAATAAATGGATTGTTACTCATCTTCTTTTTTTTTTTTTCTGGAACTTTTATTTAAATCAGACTTGATGTAGATCTGATTTACTATTTCATTGTTTCTAATTGTGTTTTATATTTTATTCCATATGCTGTAATTATATCTTGTTACTTTTTATTTGATGCTGTGCACATTGGTAACAGTTTCCGACTTGACTTGACTAGATTGCACTAAACAGAAATAT
>JARVLU010000001.1:48060629-48071695 GCA_031762415.1 Simpsonichthys santanae | reverse complement strand
TCTTCTGGAGTTTCTGACAAAGCAGATCAGGCTGGATTGTGTTAAATGCACTGGAGAAATCAAAGAACATGACTCTCCCAGAGCTGTCTGCCTTTTCTACATGACAGTGAGTTTGCTGAAGCAGGTGCATGATGGCATCTTCAACTCCAAGTCCACTCCGATAAGCAAACTGCAGTGGGTCCTGATATGTGCTCGTTTGTTCCAAACATAGAGATTATTAATCTCTTTTACAATGATGTCCTACTTGTTGGACTTTTAACAAGCCGCTTGTAACTTTTAGCTTTTAGCTAGCCTTTGACACTTGTAGTTTCTAACTGGCCTTTTGTTTATTTTAACTTCACTGTTTTACTCCTTTTAGCTAGTGTTTTTCTTTAGTTGACTTTTAGCTAGCGTTCTACTTCTTTTAGCTCTACCAACTCAGTTTCTGCAATTTTCACCAAAGTCTATCAGCTCTCACTCTCCAGTTGCACTTTTTCTTTATAATAACTGTTAAACTTAAGCAAACAAACCCCCTGATAGAGCTTTTTTTTTTAACAACACATCAGTACATCATCCATTTGTCCATTACCTTTCCAGTTGTATGTCCTTGCAGACCAAACACTCCTCTGAGTGCGTCCTCGCTGATGGACTCCGGACGATCTATTTTATTCCCCAAGACCAGAACTGGGATGTTAGCGATGGTTTCATCTGTTAAGATGGCCTAAAAGTGTCGAACATAAAAATCAGTCCAAACAATAATTTCTATAAAGAACGGTGTTGAGATGACAACAAAGGTTGCATTAATTTAAACTCACGTCTAGTTCAGCTTTAGCCTCCGCTAGTCGCACATGGTCAGCACAATCCACCATGAAGACTATACCATTAATGGCTGGAAAGTAATTCTTCCAGATTCTTCGTGCTACAAAAAACAAATTCACTATTTATGTAACATACTGCAAATGCATCATTTCAGCTTTCTACGATTCAAATGTCAGCCACATTTTCTGTACTCACACCTTGTGTATGACCCCCGAGATCAAATGTGGTGAACGTCATTCCAGCTATGGACAACTCTTCAGATGCTGAGAGCAGACAGGAAGCATTGACATGAGAGGAGTGATAAAACCACAAAACCTAAGAGGCAGATTGCGCAACATGTCGAACTGCTGGAAGTACTTGGGTATAACGTTGGCATGTGCTGTCCCAGTCTGTCGTCTCTGAGCATCTGCAGAAGTGTCGTTTTGCCTGCATTGTCTAGTCCTAGGAAAACCAGCTTCCCAGTCTTCTTGTACAGCCCTGATAAGAAAAAGAAACTTCAAATGAATTGGAAACAGAAACTTTCTATAAATGCTTTAAGTCTCGTGTAAAAAAAAGGTGGATTTGGAGCCTAAAAGTATGGTGCCTTGTGGAAGTATTAACTCCTACTCTATTTATCTTTTTAGGTTTGAAGTTCAAAATTCTACTTCTTCTGTTCAAGCCCTTTAAAGAAAATGAATAAATATTTAAATAAATTCCCACAGTGTGTATTCTGAGTGTGATTAAAAACCTCAAATCCCACAGTATCACTATGCATACATTTTTAACGTATAAATGTCTCCCTTTGCATTTTTATTGTAGTCTCTTAAAATAATTAACCCACGAGGACGACTCCCGTGCAGACATTTATGATAATAACAACCTCAGCTGTGTTCTGTATATTAAATGACAATTGGTTTTGTACAAAACTACCATTTATGTACCACACTATACCTAATAATTGCAGGACACTGCTGAAGCTTTTGTAGATCCAGTCAAATACAAAAGACATTTCTCTTGGCTACCTGAAATAAAGAAAACAAAAACTAAGCAGAAGAGCTTTTGTTAGTGTATCAGTTTGTGTGAGGTTATTTTAAACAAACCAAAACATAACCACGTATGTATGCACTTATAAATACAGTACAGTATATATAAAGCTTCTTTTTTTTTTAATGAAGTCCATTATTGTTATAGAATCCTCCACATCTTGTTGATCAGTATTTCAGGCTTTGGATTACTCTGTTGGTATGTGTAAGCTCTGTGTAATCGCACTAATTTAGAGCATGAGAGGAAAAAGGGTCAACAGAGCAACAAAGTGGGCCCAGAGGTTCTTCTGGGCTCTGGTTTTTCCTGAGACTCAGCTGCACTGATCTTCCTCTGACTATTTATATGACAAGCTGTGAGAAAGACACTTGATCTGAACAGTCATCCCCTTCCTCCCCCTCATGAAGACACAAACACCTGTCACTGTGACAGACTGAACTCTGTGTTCTTGTTGCAGTGAAAGAGACGCCTTTTATTGACCAAGCTTTCCAGAAATTACCCAACTGCTGATGACCATACAACGTGTCAGTGAACGCAACATTCCACAGGTCTGTTGCACAGCATTTAGATATTCTACATTCATGGACTAAAGTTGAAATAAAATAAAAACTGCTGCACAGGTCCTCCTCACAAACACATTAGTTTTCTAATTCAAATCTTAGTTCAAAACTCCGAAGGAAAAATACGCAAAAGTGCAAAAATAAGTCAAACAAACCTCTAAATCCAATTTTTAATTATTTTTAACGATTGCCCCAGTAATGTCACAATTCTTGACACTTTTCGGCTCATTATACACCCTTCGTAAAAATCAGTTGTCAGAGAGTAAACAACTTTAACAAGAGTAAACAACAGCTTGGAGTAAACAACTTTAACAAGAAGAACGAGCAAAGAATGAGCATAGCAGTTCAGTAATAAATAAAAACGCGAAAAGTTTTCACCCGGTGAAATTAAAGGACATTTTTATACTAAAGTGAATTTATTTACTAAACTGGTGGTCTTACCTTGGACTGCCGAGCTAATAAACTCCTTGTTGGTTGGTATTAGTTCTGTCCCACCGACGTGAAACTGCGACGCTGACAGTAAACCGGAAGTACGTCACGAGAAGGTTCATCTTCTCACTGATCCATTTCTATTTCTGATCAACTCGTTTGAAGGGTAAATATTAGAGTTTTGAAATGTAATTCTTTATATTTAGGTGGAAGAGGAAACCCCGGATAGTTTGTCTTTTATTTTTTTAGATCTTTCCTTCTTATCGTAAAACTAATGAAACTTCCTTTTTAAAAGAACGGTGTATTGTTTTTTATTTGTACAGTAGTCTTAAAAAAAGTTACTTTTTTGTGTATTAAATTTAATCCATTGATATATTCTAATTGTTGGTTAAGTTTCATAATTGTTCTTTATTAACTGAAAGAATGCTATATTTTTAATTTGCCAGTCTCCTTTGGTACAGATTAGATTGTTTTAATGAATTCTTCATATTCATATAGATTTACCTTTTCATCCATTAAGAGGGAGTGACCATACTGTATTTGCTTCTCCATCCATGTTTCCATGAACAGATTTTTTTTAAAAATAACTCTGTTGTTCCAAAAAGGAACATTGTGAGGACTGAAGTTATGTTTATTTGCCATTTTCCAGTTTAATAACAGTTGTTGATGAAAAGCAGATGATTTCACATCTAACTGAAAGTCAATACCTCCAACTTTACTAAAAACCAAAGTGAGGACAGCAAACCAAGTCTCATGACCATTTTTAAGGCTTGAAGCCATTTAAGTTTTAAGATGCCATTTCAAAATCTATTGCTTTAATTCCTCCATCTTCATTTTTTACTTTATCTCCTTTTTTATGTTTATTTCTCCATATGAAGTTAAAGTTTAATTCTCATGAAAACTTGGCAACTTTTTTTTTTTTTACACCTGATGCCTTTCCTGATAAAATAGACCACCAAGCTACCACAGCCCTGTGTGTGGAGCAGAGCTGCCAGGACTGGCGCCTGAGGGAGCAGATGGTGGGTGTTAAGCCTTGCTCCGGGGCCCAGAGTTGATGAGGATGGAGACTGGTCTGCGTGTTTCACCTTTTCCACCCACATTTTGATGATGTTGGTCCAGTGAGTCAAACCAGCGACCTTCCAATCACAGGTCTACCTTCTCTAAACGCTGCACCACCACTCCCATTTTTGTCCTTGATATGCAAGTCATAGTTTATTGAATAAGGCTTGTGATTATTTTATAAATAGTGCAATGCTTTAATAAAACCTAAAAAATAACTAGAGAAATGTTTTTTCCTGCAAAAATGCAGTTTGAGAGCCGAGTACTGAAAGTGATTTATAAATTTGGAGGAACTGAGTTGTTAAAGCTAAAAGCAAAACTAACAATAGGCTAAAAGAAGCAGATCACCAGCTAAGAGCTTTAAAAAAAGCTACTAGCTAAAAGCCAAAAGTATCTAAATACGAGCAAATATTTTATTTTCTATTACAAGATTTTCATAATTTTGCATTTTATTTTTTGAATCGATGTGTAACACATATCCAAGGACGATTGAGAAAAATTAGTTACATTTGCATTTATCTAAAATTCTTGACAAATAAACCAATTTTCAGCTACAGGTCAAAAATAGCACACTCGCTCAAAGCTAAAGTAGCTAAAATAACCAAAGTAGCAAAACAGAAGCAGAAAGCAAAAAACTAAATGCTAGCTAAAAGCAGCAAAGGGTTAGCTTTAAAAAACAAAAAAAAGTAAACTAAAAGCTAAAGTAGCAAAGTGTTAGCTAAAAAGAAAGCTAAATAAAAAGCTATAGCTAATAGTAGCAGAAATGTCAAGACAAAAAAAATCCAACACAAAAACAAACATAAAGCAAGTCTGCAGATTTCAAATGGAAGAGCTATGGAGGAACTGCGATCTTTACGCATTTCTATTGGGAATAACTAAATAAAAAGATTAATCTTTTGAAATGTTACAAAAAGCACCCATTGCTTGAATGAGCTGAAAGTTTTGATAAATGAACACATGTCAAAATGGCACAAAGTATGCAGAAGTCTGATTGCAAATAATGTACCGAAGAAGAAAAAAAACAGGAAAACATTTTGAATGCTGACTACGCACATTTCATACAATGTGCACTAGGTGGCAGCAAAATAAAAACGCCACATGGCTGCACTCATTAAATTCAGACTGTGATAATAATTTAACCAGATAAGCTTTATTAAAGTGTCAGCATCATACACTTCAAGTTTCTGTGAAACACAGTACCTGCACTTGGTTTAACAGCACATCTCTAAAGAGATCTTTGTTTTAAGCGTAAAATACACGTTGGTCGTGACACGAGTACACTTGAACTCCTCTACAGGATTTAATGACTACCCTACCTGTCTATAAAACGACAGATGACCCTAACCCAACCACCCCCAACCATCCTACTGGTTCCTAATAAAAGTTTTTCTTCAAGTATTTCTGTCACATATGAGTTTTCTTCTCCAAACTCATGCAGTTCTTGGATTACTTCCTCTCATAGTAGAACCATTTATCAACTGCAAATAAAAAAAAGAAATATATCAGTAATTTAAAATGCATGTTAGGCTGCCTTCAGGCTCAGGCCTTCCTTACAAAAGAGATCTGTGACCTCAAAGGGATGTGCCTAAATAAAAGGTGCCGGTAAATAAACATAAACAACAAATTAACTAAATAATTATACAGTATATATTTCTTGCTATTACTGGCAGGAATATTTATAAAAGGTTACCTGATGAAGGGATGGGCTCTTCTTTTCCACAAGGACAAGTCTGCAAGAGAAGAAGCAGCTAGTTGGAGTGACTGTGTTGAAATGTGTTGCCAAATGGAAGGTGGAAAATCTTACTTGGCCAACAGCATCTTTGGCCTCATCTGCTGAGCAGCAGTACGGGCTGTCACCCGCTGAGACACACGTGTTCTTGCTGTTTGTAGACATTGATGTTAGGACAGTTATAACAGAGATCCTTCTGAATGTGCGTGTAAAAAAGTAGCCTTCTTGTCTGAAATGCTTACCAGTTGAGTTCTCCAGCTTTAGTCTGCTGGCAAATGAGTGCTTTCCAGAAGTTGTGAGTGCTCTTGATTATGTCAATGGCAAAATCCTGAAAGAACAACTATGGATCACTTACATGCATGTAAGGTTTTTAAATGATTTTTGCAAAAATCCCAATTTTCTACATCGTAGTACTATACTGTATTTTCCGCCGTACACGTCGCTCCACCCTATAAGTTGCATCAGTCCAAATATGTCTAATAAAGTGGAAAAATCCATAAATATATTGCTTCGCCACATACATGGCATGTATTATGCATCACCGCTAACATGTTGCGTTTGTTACTCGTCACCACTGACAACTCGGAAATGTGGGCCAGTGTTGTGCCAAAAATTGATTGGCTGCCAAATGGCGGCTGCAGGAGCATGCACAGGAGTAGTTTAACAAGAATTTAACAAGATTAACACTTAAAAACAATTATTTGTTTGCTCGACATTATAGTACAGGTGTGTCTCAGTTAAACTTTTACTTAATTAATGCACTTTGACAGTCATATTAGCTTAATTTCGCCTGGAGGTGCAGCGAAATTAAGCTGATTTGACGATTGCTCCAGACGAACTGGACGAAGGTGGCAGGCTTTGGCTAGTCGATTGTATCATTAATAGCCACTTTAACACGCCATACTACTCTGCTGACATCTAGTGGCTGAAAATGGTGGTATTCAATACTTCCATCAGAATGAATGAAAACAGTCATATCTCAGCCAAAAACTAGTTTATAAATATGGGGGGAAAAATATCCAAAAAATAAGTCGCAGGACATGCAAATTATGAAAAAAAAAGTGACTTATACAGTGAAAAATACAGTAGATTAATTTTATGTCTGCAAATGTTAAACGTTGATTAAAAGGTGTGGTAGAGAGGAAAACCTTGTCTTTGAACTCCTCGTTGAAAGCAAAGCAATTTTCTGGTTTCCCATCAGGCACTTTGTACCTCCTGAACCAGTCGACTGTTGCCTCCAGGTAACCAGGTTTTAGGCGCTGGACGTCACTAATGTCTGAACATCGACAGGGACAACAAAATAAACACGGCCTCACAGATGTGGGACGGTAGATGCACCCAAAGGGAGTAAACCAAGGTGCTTACTGTTCAAGTCATTGGCTTCAGGGTCCTCGACGTTGACTGCTATCACTTTCCAATCAGTTTCACCCTCGTCAATCATGGCCAGGATACCCAGCACCTTCACTTTGATCACATCCCCACGGGAGCACACCTTCATAGGACATTCCAGTTTGGAGCAAATTTACCAACACGCACAGATTCACAGAAAGTAACAATATATTTTCTGATGGCTTAAGTTATGAAAAGGTAAATAAATTATAAAAACCACTGCATCATGGTAAAACAGGGCTTGTGTACCTTGCTGCCAATTTCACAAACATCGATGGGATCGTTGTCACCACAGCAACTGGTGTCTCCATCTTTGTGCGCTGGATCTTCCCATGTCTAACACACAAAACAAATTTTGTATAATAGTAATATGATTACAACAAATTTAGTATAATAATAGTAGCATAGTACCATAAGCATGCTGATACTCATTCTTAATCTCTAATCTCATCACTAACAGATTTATTTTGGTAAAGTTAAGTAATAAATGTTATACTAACCTGAGGAATTGCTCCATAATTCCATATATAGCCTTTATGTGGGAAAACATTAGCAACATAGCGCAACTTCCCCTTTTTCACATCTTGCTTTATTGGATTCAAGAAATCCTTTGTAGCAATCTGGGAAAAAAAAATGTGTACCATCTTTATTGTAGAAAAAGTAATAATTGCCTACAAATAACCATACAGGTTAGTTATAACTACGTAAACATTTAAAACACTTATATCATAGTGAAGACAAATATTATTTCTCAACATTTCTTTCTCAGTAAAGAGAGTGGTTTAACAGCACGACAACATTATATAAATTGGGCAGCTTTGTTAAGAAATCACTGACCATTCACTGAGATAAAAGTAGCAATAAACCAAGCTAAATGTGAACTGGTGCAATTAGTTCACCTGAAAATCTTGTTTAAAATTATTAGAAATGAAAGAAATTCAAAAGTATTAAAAGTCAAAGTACTCATGTCGCAGAGTTAAGACATATCTAAGCAATTAGAACTGCACAGACAATATTTTAATTTATAATGTGTTCAGGGATTAAATGTTTATCTGCACTGGTTTAGAAACTTCACAACACTGATCAATTTATTTCTATTAATACTGTATAAAATAACATTTTAAATGCTTTTTTTTTTACTGCTGAGCTAAGTCATCAAAGTAACTAATGGTTAAGGTTGTTCAGTGTAAATAAAGGAGAAAATGACATGGGTTTATGGTGCAAATACAAAGAGGAAAATGTACTCAGTGAGTTTCTATGAATAGTTTTTAGTTTCTCATTTGCATGGGGTTTGGCAAGCATATGTTTAAAAAAAAACATGGCGTAATGGCTGATAACAGGTTGATAACAGGGTCAGAGTGGCATAATACACGCCTTTTGCTGCTTATTTGTGTGTGCACAAATTATCCTCAACTGATGAGCTACAACAATGAAACTTGTTTTGAAAACGCTGCTCTCCTTTTTGTGTTTCTGTTCACAAGCTGATTTATGGCAGTGTGAAAACCATTTACCACTGAGGTTCAAAGTAAACAGAAGCAGATCAAATCTGACACAAGAGTCTTACTTCCATCTTTGCATTCGTCCATCTTGGTACCTCCACAACCATGTGGAAGATGTTCTATGAGGGAGGAAAAAACTATCAGCTTTTTTATCATTATAAGATCGAGACTGACGCAGCACAGCGAAAGCAAAGAGTAAAGGCCACTGGCTTTCAAACAGACTACGACCTTGCTATCCTGCAGAATATTATCTAAAGCATGCCAATACTGCTGAAATTAAAGAAATACTCTATTCAATTGGTGGCAGTAGAGCAGTTCGGATTTAATCCGTAGATAAAATGAAAACATATAAGCATATTTACAGACAGGTGTAAAAGTTATCAATGGTTCCCTTACCTGACTCTCATCAGCATATACTGGTATATCATGGAATGGTGAGATGTACTTTCCTTTATCATTTTCTGCAAAGCAGTCAGAAAAATGTTTTTTTATGAGTATCACAGGTAAATAAAATATGGTGACAATAAGGAAACGACACGGTTGTTTAAAGCTTCCTACTTTCACTTTATTCTTAATAGCCCCATTTACATTTAGACTTATTTAGGTAAATCTAACACTTAAATACCCCAGTTTAAGAGTGGAAAAAAAAAGGGATTTAAAGCATTACATAAAGAAAATATTACATCAACATGATCAGTCATTTGCACAAACTGACAAAGCTCGTTTTTGTCCCACAGGCAATCTATCAATAGCTTGATTATAATCAGTGAGGGTGGTGTCTTGCTCGTTTAGGCTCCGAGATGACGTGGACACCTTAGGGATTTCCAGAAAAAAAGCTATTTACTTCCTTCTAAAAAAAAGAAAAAAAAAATACATGTTCATGATGTAAATGACATATTTGAAGTCAAATATGTATGTGTGTACACATGGCAAACTAAAGAGGAGATTTGATCATTAGAGTAACTTAAAAACACAAAGTGATGGTAGACTCCAAGTAAAGCGTTAGGTTTCCTCTAACATAACACAAACATAACTAAATGAATGAATTAGTCGCACGTGGGAGACTGCAGTGAGTGAGACAGCGGCTAGCGTGAGGTTGTTGAAAAACTGATCTCAAATGATAAGAAACGATAATGTTTTGGTATTTCTCCCATTATTTACTTACTGAAGAACAAGCGGTAGCTCAGGGAGTTCGGGTTTCCCCTTTCTTCGACTGTAAAACTCATGTTTTCGTGCGGGTTTCTGCTGCCCTTCGGGTCGGATCGGAGGATGGCGGCGGAAGAAGACCTTAGGTTTGTACAAGGCAAGAGCGCCTGCGCGGTCTGTCAATGGTGCTTTCAATAACAATTGGAAATATTGGTTACGAATCTCCAACCTGTGGGTGTCTGTCCGGGGAAAGAAGACTGTCTCTACTTTGTGCTTTTAACTATATTGATCACTGTTACTGCTGCAGTATTCAGTTCTCTCATAAATTTCAGTTACTTTTCCAAAACAGCAGGCCTCTGGAATCTCATAGGATGTTTAATTTAGAATTTCATTGCGTCACTTTACAAGATGTACTTCAATGCAGCACTAAATCACTGGGCAAGATCAGAGCCAGAGAGAGAGAGTCTATGGGAGTGTCGCAAGTCTCTCTCTCTCTCTATGGCTCTGGGCAAGACTACTTGAGATAATTTTGAGAGCAGGGCAGGCTCAATCGCGGCAGTGGCAGCCTTTGTGGCACTTCCGGTGGCAGGTGTCATGCAGCTCACGCTGCATCGGCATTAGTGGCACCTGCCGCTAGCTTATGATTTACTGACACCTTTAATAGCAGCTGCCACGCTGCTGTGGCACCTGCCACTATTTTATTGGCAGCTGCCAGGGAATTTAGTGACAGATAACACAGCTTCTCCAGATTTAATAGTCTATTTTTATTTTCATTATAATTTTTTTTAACCTGCTACAATTTTTTATTTTTTTCTTTATTATTTTTATTTACATCTGCCATGAAATAAGTGGCAGCTGCCAGAGATTTAGTGACAGATGACATGGTTTCTCTTTAAGTGACAGATGACACAGCTTATCTTTATTTAATTGTTTATTTATTGTTATTATTACCATTACAGTATTTTATTTATTTTTTACCTGCCGCAAATGTACCGGCAGCTGCCAGGGATTTACTGACACCTTTACTGGCAGCTGCCACGCTGCTGTGGCAACTGCCAGGGAATTTAGTGACAGATGACAGAGATTTAGTGACAGATGACATTCTTTTAGTGACAGATGACACTGCTTCTCTAGATTTAATTATTTATGTATTTATTCATTATTATTATCATAATTATTATTAATGACTTCCACATCCTGTACATTACTGGCAATGTCGTTGTTCACCAACAAATGATCACAGAAGTGATTCTGCCAGAGGTGAGCTTCAGACAAGGTGTCCGCACATCCTTAAACTGTTGTGTCTAAAATGAAGGCCTTAAAATTTTGAATTTATTGCAAATTTGTACATTGGCTTCAAATGTTAATCAAAGGTATTTTATGTTTGCATTTTAAGGTTTAAGTCTGTACAGTTCCAATATGCAGTATAAGAAGCAC
>JARVLU010000001.1:47957175-47973323 GCA_031762415.1 Simpsonichthys santanae | reverse complement strand
GTAGCTGCAAACCACAAGGACTGGGATGTGAAACTCCCTCTGGTCCTCATGGCCATAAGGGCCACTCCACACACATCAACTGGCATCTCTCCCTTTGAGATGATGACAGGTCGACAAATGACTCTCCCTCTACACCTGTTGTACCAACCAGGTGACGCCGCCATGACAACAGCCTGCACCACACAACAATACATGAAAGACTTAGAGAACCACCTTAAAAACACTTTTGCTGTTGCCCAGAGAAACATGAAATACTTTGCAAACCACCTTAAAAACACTTTTACTTTTGCCCAGGAAAACCTGGAGAAATCCGCTGAAGGACGCAAGGCGTACTATGACCAAAAGGCCTCTCACGACGAACTCCAAGTGGGAGACGGGGTTTGGTACTATGCGTTCTCTCCCACTACTGGTAAAGGAGGGTCAGAGACCAGAACCCTTGCCTGCAAACTGATGCCCAGGTGGACTGGACCCCACCTGATAAAAGACTAAGTGTGTTCAGTTGTCTAACAGATCAAAACAAGCAAAGGCCAAAAAGAGCCAATTGTTAAATGGGTACATCGGAACTAGATCAAACTTTACAAGGCGTTAAATGACACCACAGGAGACAAAGATCTCACAAACAGATCAGACCTCGTGGGAAAAAGGGTTGTCCAAGCAGAAGATGGTAAACAAACTAAATAGGTCTAAACCTAATTAGGTATTAAAAGAGAAACAACTCAGACGTGATAGCATGTTTGAATGTGACAGCCAGAGTGAGTTGAAGCAGTGAAACGTCATTTTCTAGTTGCTTAATTACTACTTTTGTCAATGTTGAAACATTGCTTGTTTATTGTGTTTTTGGTTTTGTTTCTGAACACCCTCACCAAGAAAGAGGTTGAATGTCAGTTAGAGACTAGAATGGACTTTAACTATGCCAACATGCAGTTCATTTTGTTAAAACCTCAACCGTTGAAGAGTCACTGTAGATTAAGGCAACTTTAGGTACCATAACCTACACTGGACTCACAACATTTCACGGCGAACCGACTCGAATAATCCTATTCAGGGGGCTATCTAATCCTTTAAACCGAGTCTCGCCATAGACTCCAAAACATTTAAGGGGAAATCAAAAACTCACGTTGTTCGTCTAAAAGACAACAGACAATCAGACCAAACTATATTCTTATACAGGTTGTCCCCGGTTTACGGCGGACTTGCTTTACGGCGTTTCGCGTATACGGCGGCGCGCCCCAGTGACGTCATCAAACCGCGCGGACTTTTTTTTGCAGCGTTTTAGCATTTTTTTTCGTTTTTTTTAGGTTATTTTGTTAGTTAACTGCTTGGAAACACATTAAAACACATTTAGAATCATTAATACGGCCGTTAGAAGTTGTTTTACATTGAAAAAACGTGTTTAAAAAGCCGTTACCGATCGCCGTTTAGTTTCGGTTTCATTTTACGGCCGAAAAGCCGCATATACGGCCGCGGATTCGGCCAGAATCGGTATACGGCTGAATTGGTATACGGCCAAGCCATTGGAACGGATCTCGGCCGTAAACCGGGGACCACCTGTACACTTCTAAATAAATCTAAAAAAGCTAAATCTGGTCCTCTGGACGTTCAAAAAACAAAACAAAACAAAGCAAGAAAAAATATTTAGAAACGTTTCGTCTTTTGTCCAAAAGACTTCCTCAGTCTGAGATGCTGTACTTCTAAATAAATGTGACTTATACTCCGAAGCGACTTGTATATTGTATTTTCCTCTTCATGAGGCTTTTTTTTTTTTTCCGACTGATGCGACCTATACTCTGGAGCGACTTATAGTTCGGAAAATATGGTATATATTAATAAAGACAGTCATAAAGGTCCTAAACGTTTTTGCATTGGTGAACGTGGAACGCATGAAAAACAATTGCAAGATTTACAAAACCACAGGCCTTTATGGTTCTTTTCGATAAAGCAGCCAACCCCTTTGATAAACTCGTAGCCTGTGGAAGAACTCAGCGTGCCAAAGCTCCAGAGGCCCTGAATCTGAAGCTGCTTTGATTCAGCTCATCTTACCCAAGTCAGCAGAATCACGAAGTAAGAAGCCGAGCACGTGTGACGAGTAGATTAGTCCCTCTTATTACACCTGTTCCATTTACAAATAAACGTTTTATTCTTCTTGCTCACTTGAATCTCTGTGATGGAAATCATGCCAAGATAAGAAGAACAGCAGACGTTGACTGTTATCTTTTGAAAGATAATTGACCTGTGGCACGTTATTGGCAGGAGCCCAAGCCGCATGATGTGCACCTTGGATTGAATATGCTTTAAAAAAAAAAACTGTGAATATGCTGTGAATAAGAAGATACTGATTTACGAGCACACTACATTATACTTACATTACACTATTCAGCAGCAATGCCTATTGCTGCCTGACAAAATGTGACCTCTAAACCCTTTAGAGGTATTTAAACGTCTAACCACTGAGAAAATACTATCTGTATTGCTTTGGGTTCATTCCACTCCGCTTTAAGTTTTGTCTCCTCAAATCTGATTGTAGTCCTTTTCACCATCTTGGGGAAGCTGATGCCCATCTCCAGAAGTCATTGGGTAAAGCCTCCAGTATACTCGTGCATATGTGGGTCCGCGGGGGTCTGCACTTACTGGATTAGAGTCGAAGCAGACGTTCGCAGGGTATGTCCATGCAAAGCTAAATTTTACATACGCGTACTCGGTGTCGCACAATAAACTGCCTGGTGACGGACTGTTTTGTATGCGACACTTATGTATTTAATTGTCCTTCTTCATCCCTGATCTGGTAAAAATGGCCTTTTCTTTAGTTTTTTTTTTCCAAGAGGCAAGCGATCTCCTCCTCTGTTGATGCCATGACTGAAATTGTGAGAAATGAAAGAATTTGCCATGAGTGCAGGACCAGTGCTCCCTGTTTTTTTATTTTATTTTTATTTTTTAGAACTTTTTATTAACATCATAAACACAGAAAACCAATGGGGTTGCCAGCTCTTGTTTTTTTTTTTTCTTCTTGGCCACCTGTCAATCAATCCAGTAGGTGTGTAGGGTGTACACTGGATAAATGCCAGTCCATTGCAGGGATAGAGACTGCCGACCATTCACACTTAGAAATAGGGAATATTTAAAATAAACCAATTAAGATATCTTTCTTATTTTTGGACTGTTGGAAGGAACTATGGTATTTGGAGAAAACCCATGCGAGCATGGAGAGAATATGCAAATCTCATGCAACAAGGTCCCAGCTGAGAGGCAAACCCTTCTTGGTGCAAAGACAACAGTGCAATGAAAACTCCCATTTCAGCACAGTTATACAAAGAAGGGCCCAAGTAACGTGTTAAAATGACCAAAGCAGAATGAACACAAATTAGCTCAGATTTTTAAACGACAACAATATTCAAAAATCTTAAATTTGCAGATGACACAAACGGCTTGTTTTTTTGTTGCTTAACACAGGCTGTATCAGAATACAGGTAGTCCTCGACTTACGAATGGGTTCCGTACCTACAAACCATTTGTAACTCGATTTTGCTGTAAGTCGAGGACTACCTGTATATACAGTATATTCTCATCTGTTAGTACGCAAAAAAAAAAAAAAACAACAACAACAACAACAACAAAAACAGTATCTGGTCGGTTTATCTTTGTCATAGTTTGTTCTCTAGAGCATCATCACCTAAAAGTTATTCATTCTGTCATTCAACTCAAATGTTATTGAAGTGATTTGTACTGCTGTTCTCCTAAGTTAATTCTCATGGACCCTAGGATATGATTGCAGTTTCTACACTGATGTTTGCTGCTTAATAATTATGCCATTAACAAAGTTGGGCTGATAGCTTTTTTGTCAGTAATCTGGTCTTTTTAAACAGCTAATCATTTAAATCATCATGAAGCTCTTGCAAATCTTCAGTTAAAGCAGCCTTGTGTTTTAAATCCATTTGCATCTTCCTTACCTGGACTTTTTAACCTAGAAAACTCCCAGCGATTACTTTGTGTTCCTATTCTGCAGCAGCTCGAGGAAGCTGGTATACGCTGGTGACAGGTGAGGCTGGGCTGATGAAACAGGACAGTGCCAGTGTGTGAGTGTGTGCATGTGTAGGGTTGTCAAGAAAAATTAAGGATAGTAAATGGAGCTGAGGAGAAATGGGGGGAATGTGTGTGACTTCCCAGCTTTATGGCGTACCACCCGCTACTCAGCTGCAGCTACAAATCAAATAGAACTGAGTTGCTGCTGGTGCTGCGCCACGACACTGATACTGGCACACAGAACACTGTCAAAACCATCATGATGAGTAATTAGGGATACTCTATCATTACTGCTGCAGCTGTAGCAGCAGTGCTCAAGTAGTTTAATACAAGCAATGTGACATCTGAGGGTGTAGGACTGTTCAAAGCATACAATGTTACCTTTTCTGGGGTAGACTGAAGGATCTTTGCTGATCCCTCTGACATACTGATTTCTGGTTTGTGTTGTGCATCTTCACGCACAGCTGTGTGAAACATTACATTTATATTGAGGTGTTGAGTTTGTGTAAGGCTGATGTACAGCATGTCTTGTATGACTTATGGGAGAAAGTGTCAAAACACGAGCTGGCAAGCCATGAACTCCCTTTGGTTAAAAAAAAAACCTTCTAATTTCCCATTAACTGTTGTTATTAGCAGGAAAACCTCTGCTAAAATGTCTACTCATACACTTGCACTGTGGACAGTTTTGCAATTTGTCCTGTTATATCCTAATTTGCTTAATATGAGAGTAACGGTAAGCACATTGTGCGCCCTATGTTTAATTGGGATGTTCTGAATATGGGTCCTCCACCTTCAAGAGAGACTTAATACTAGAGGGGCTGAAGTGTTTTTGATGGAAACTCCATTAATGATTGATAACAGGAGAGTGGTTATCTCCCTGCTCCAGCCCCATCAAATATTTATAACCCTCTCCTTGCATTTTGGTGGCACATAAAATATCAGTCACCATCTCAAAATCTTGGGTTGATAATGTCTGTCTTAAGGAATTCAAATTGATTTCTTAAAACTGTCTATATGGAGATTGTTTGTTGTGGATTTTAAAGTGCATAGATTTTATATTTCTGTTTTTCAATGTTAGTATAATTTAGTTCTGGTTTGTCTCATAATTGCATTGGAACAAGCTGACAGGCCTGCAGGCCTCTGTCACCACCAAAGTCCCCATCAGGCTTTGGAGAGAGAATTTTCTCAGAGAGTGGCACCGCACTTCCACACAGAAGACCTGATGGAGTCTTTTTTTGCTGCTTGTGGTAGCCATGGAGCAGAGTGTCTGGCCACTCTACTCGGAGTGCTTCAAGGCAAGAGTGGATGCTTTAACAAGGCTTCAAGTGGCTGTAGAGGCTTTCTTAAGCCAAGGTAATGATTACTTCCTTGCATAGATGCAGAGGATGCCTTGAAGCACTTCTGCTGAACGCTGCTCCATTTTTGCATCATCTGAGTGACACCCTCATTTACCGGTGTCAATACTGGAGTTATTTATTGACTACAAATGGCGCCCTGCAGCACTGTTTTCTAACGACCTCAGTCTCTTAAGAGTGAGCAGAGAAAACAATCCTGGAGATTTGAACTGACTATCAAGACGTCTAGATGCAAAGATAGCCATGAAAAGTTATAGTAGATGCAAGGAGCATTGATATACTATAGTTTCTTATCGGCACTCTATCTAATAGGTGTGTCTCATTATAGCAGTGAGGCTCTGCGTGCTACCTGTCCTGTGTCAACATAGGTGTATTGACATAAGCTGCTTCCCACTGGCCATGGCTTCTGTCCTGAGAGCTCCAGGCACGGCGATGGCGAAGCAGTGTGATTAGATTTACAGAAGGGAGATTAATGTGAACACAGTTTATAGCACAAAGGCATAAATCACAAAGAAGAGGCTGGAAGCTTTGTGCTTGACCTTTTTGCATGACGATAATGATGCTGGAGACGGATACATTCCTTCTGGTGCTGCACAGATGCAACGGCTGAGTCGTCACTAAAGCAAAACGCACACGGGGTTAATAGGTGGGCCGGTCAGCGCTGCAGAGCATTTAGATGAAAGTGACAGAGTGCATGAAGCTGCCAGAGCGTAACATGTTAAAAAGTGAGCGATACGAGTGAACGCACCTAGCTTGTGCACACACAAAGTGACAGGCTTAGACCTGCTTGTGTTTAAGTAGGAAGTGAAACATGTCTTTCTGTCTGTACGCTGTCTGTCCTTGTGCTTCTGAGCAACAGCAGGGTTATTAGAATAGCCCTGTGGCTGTCACTGATAAGGCCTGTATGGGTGCTGCCTGCCTGCGCAGCAAACACAAGTGGCCCAGGCCAGGGGATTACTGCCTGCTGCCATTTCTGCTGATGCCTTTCTTTACGTTATCCTCTCCAGTCAGATGTGCTGCATTTGAATAACTTGGCTGATGTTGGAGAAATGGAACTCCTTGAAATCTCCACCTGCATACAAATAAAGGTGTACATCCCAAACCTTTTCACGTTCACACTTTTGGTTTCTCGTGCTTGTAGCAGGAGCGAGCGAGGAAAATAGGGGTGATGATTTTCTCCACTCTACTAAACTTGCACTCTTTAATATTGTTAGCACCAAGTCACATTACTAACTAATAACAAGTTAACACACTTTAGGGATATTCAACCAATAAATTCACCCTCGAATTATCAGACTCAGCAGCTGAAGCTGAATACGTAGCTTCTTATCACAATAATGTACAGAATGAAGGGGAAACTGAATTACATTCTGAATTATTTTTACAAAATTAAATTAAGAATCATGAACAATAAACAAAATTGAACAACACAAATGATGAAGGATAATAATTTGGAGAATAACTATAGTTTTTAAAAGTAGTAAAGTAATTACTTAAACAATAATGAACAATCTACATGATAATTAACCAGTCATGGATTAATTCTCTTTTATCTAAAATGCAAAGTTCATTCTTTGAACAGGAATTATTTAGGCTTTAGACCTGCAAAATGTAGACAAAGTTCAACTATTTGATAATTACTTTGGAATTTGGTTTAGAGACGTTATTTAATGTGACCAGAGTGTCATTTGTTATCACTGCAAGCCAGGAAATTATTTATCAAGTTGCATCAGCTATAGCTTAAATGGCTGATCCGACCAGGATGCACCACGAGGAGAGGACCATCCAGGCCAGTAGCTGAAAGTCACTGTGACTGCTTCAGGGGTCGGTGTCTCAACTGAGGAGGAGGAGGTGTGTGGACCATCGGCAACCTTCAGCTTACACTTTAAGCTGTAAACGTGAGTCTTGCAGTGAGAAAAACATTTTCTTTTCTTTATTTACTGAACTCTTCTTTGCTTCTGACAAAAATTGTTAGAAGCAAAGCAAAACAAATATCTCACACGTGCACGCACACAGCTGAGGAGGAGAGTGCCTCCAGTTTCTTTAGCACTGCTGAGTGGAGTCTTGCTTTGGTAATTGATCCTGCTTGGTACGTAGGGAGGAGGGAGGCAGAGAGGGAGGGAAGGAGGCCCTAAGTGTTGTCAGTTTGCTGCATTAATTTTTCAACTGTGGCCAGTGAGGCTGAAGGGACGAGGTGGGGCCCATTGCAGAGCTCTCAGAGAAGAAACTGCGCTGCCTGGACTTCTGTTTATTGGTGCTCATTCTAAAATAAGTTCTTGTCTGCAAGAGTCATTTATGATTCAACAGACTCGTCTGCTCACTCAGCCTCCCGCTGATGACAGATTTGTTTTCCTTCATCTCCTTTTCTTCTGCAGCTCACAAATAACCTTCTGGTGGTTTTGTGACTTGCGCCTCTTTGTCTGGGTGTTTTTGCCTTCTTGTAGTATGTACAGTACGTACAGCTGATAATAGACAGGCCTCAATCTGTGTTTTCTGATCCCTCATCTGGGCTCTGGTTTTTGACTTACTAATGATGTCACCGAAGTAGCTGAAACACAGTCTCTGCCCGTCATTCTCCGTAGTAGGAATAGCTATTATTACTTAACGTGATCCACGCAGCTCCTACTTGTGGACTGTGTCAAAACACTCATTGACTATAATTAGTAGCAGCACTGTGACTGCTGCGCTGGTCAGGGACTGGAAAAGGAGTGATTTTAATGTCCGTCAGAGCCACGTTGGTGAGCACTTTCATGAGTCATTAAGAGGTGCTTACAGCCACAGTGGACGTCAGTGCTGACATTTGTTCTGATGTGAGTCACAATATATTTTTCTTCTTTTTATCTAATACTGACACATTTAATTTAGCATCTCCTGTGATTGTCCTCTGCTAAGATGCAGCACATCAGAGCTCACCGCGGGTGTCACACAGTATTTAGAAATGCCTTGTGATGATGCAGTGTGTAAAACACAGTGTGGGAGAGAGCTGCCTGGAGGCTACACAGAAGTGAAGTCTTGTTCACTGGAGTTAAAGCAAACCGAGTCCTGCGCTGTCAGAATGGGTTGTATATGCGATATGGCATAAAATTCAAATCACGATATGTATTGTGATTGGTGGCGGTAACGATATACAAAGTATATCACAATATGTTTTTGGTATGAAACTTGCAATAGGAATGAAAAAAAAAAAACCCCAACAACATAGGGTGTCCTTTTGCCATCATTTACAGTACAGGTTGTCCCTGGTTTACGGCGGACTTGCTTTACGGCGTTTCGCGTATACGGCTGTCGCGCCCCAGTGACGTCATCAACCCGCGCGGACTTTTTTTGCAGCATTTTATCATTTTTTCGTTTTTTTTTTTTTNNNGGTTCTCACAGTAAAATCACACAACACAGCACTCTTTTCACAGATCAGACCCTTTTTTTATTTTTAATTTTTTAGGTCAGATGTACTCTATAAAGCTGACCAACAAACTTTCACTGAAAAAAAAATAAATCAATAAAAAAAAAAAAATTGACGGAACACAGCGTTTTGTGCATGTGTCCAGCTATGAGTTCGGCAAGCCGGCCGTAGTTAGCTTGTAGATTCGCTATTAGCTTTCGAAGAAAGGACTTTAACACCACTTAGGCACAGTTTCCCCCAAAAAAAAGGTAACAATTAAATCTGACAACTCTGATTTTACACTTTAACACCACTTATGCACAGTTTTCAACTAAAAAAAAGTAACGATTAAATCTGACAATACTGATTTTACATCAGACACAGCATTACTGTGGTTAGCCGGTAGAAGACAGATCTCTATCATAGGCTAAATGTCTATCGTTTCTATCATGTACCATATTTATCACACATTCTTAATTGTATGCGGAGGACAGATCATCCATCTTCATTTTTATGTTTTTATTTTTGCAAAAAGTAATCTCTGTCACAGTGTGGACCCAAAACACAATTTTAAGACAACTCAGATGTGAATACACTGGAAATATTGACATTATTACATATAAATAAACTCTAAAACATATTTACATGCAGTGTCCAAAAACTGAACTTTAATCTTTTAATGAAAAGTCTGCTGAAATGAGCAATAAAAGATTCAAGGGTTAAGATTTCTAATTGTTTTTAGCCTGTTGTAGAAATCAAGCCAGAACTTCAGTTTCCTTATAGATCTAGTGTTTGAAAATGTTCAAGACGTTTTTGAACAAGCTTCAAATATCAGTTTCTATTTGTTAAGTATTAAAAGCGATAACTCTGTTAGCATCAGAAATAATTAAAATGACATTTTATGTCGACAAAAAGCTCCCTCTTCTCCACAGTCGAGGTGATAATGTGAGAACGTTTGTTTGGGGAAAAAAGGAATGTGATCAAATAACAGACATGATATTAATAATTATTTATTGCTGTAGGATTTCTGGTTCTGCCAGCCACACTCACTCTCTCCCACAGCTGCAGCAGTTTACTAATCAGCCACTATCACCCACCTGCACCTGATCTGAGGGACAACTCTGGAGGAGCATAATGGTGCATTCACACCAGCCCTGTTTAGTCTGCTTTAATCAAACTCTAGTCCGTTTGCCTATAAAGTCTGGTTCCTTTGGGGAGGTGTGAATGCGCAATCAAACTCTGATACAGACCAAAAAAGGGAACTCTGGTCCACCTAAAAACCTGGTCTCGGTTCGGTTGAAGTGAACTCTGACGTGGTTCGAATGCAGTGTGAATGCAAGCAGACTGGAGACCGCTCCAAAAACAGGAAGTGGATTACAGCGCAGGGCAAACAAATGCACATTTCTCTTACCTCATACGGAGCCCTCAGCCACCTTGTGTGAAAAACAACATTCTCCGTGGTATTCTGCCTCATCTTCTGCTCATGCTGAGTCCATTGTTGAAAACTGACATAACAGAAATCCTAAAACCGCTAAAATTTGATGCCACTCCATTTTTGTTTTTCATTTCCAGAAGAAGACGACGAAGAAGAAAAAGTGTCTTCTTCAGAAGTTTTTGTGTCATTTCCTTCAGTAGTTCTTGGTGCAGCCGGGGGGCGGAGACAGTTCGGCTCGATTGACTCAGTGCAGTGTGAATGCAAACCGCACCAGCTGAAAATGTAAACAATGTTCTGAATATTGGTTCACAATTGAACTGAGTCTACTGGACTATCAGGTGTGAAATGACCCTAAAAGCCTCAGCCAGACACTCCTTCAGCACTGGGACATTATCATACCCTTTCGACTTCCAAGTCCTGGACTCCACTAAAGGCTCTCACAGACTTGGGCGGACCACAGTCCATGTGGAAACTGTGCACACTGTTCGAAGAGGGTTGAGACTTCATACTCGAGCGTCCACCCTAAGCGGCTGCAGCCCAGCTCCACAGGCAAGGGCATTTACCTTCAGGACAAATTGAGGTCGCCGAGTGTTCATTTGCTGACACGCCTACTGGATTGATTGACGGGTCGCAAAACAAAGGAGAGCTGGCAGCACGTTGCAGCAGTGTTCTGTGTTTAAATGTTGTTAATAAAACTGGGACAAAGCTTTGACTCAGAAATATATTTTTGTTATTACTTTATGGAAAGGAAAAATAGCGAGACATATATCATATATCGCCATTCATCTTAAAAATATCGAGACATTATCTTTGGTCCATATCACCCAGCCCTATATTGTATTGTGGGATGTAAATATGGCAGTGCTGCATAGTTTTACCTTTCAGTCATAAACTTTAAAAAGTACAAATAAATACAATTTTAAAATTAAAGAAGAAAAAAAGTTTTAGGTCTATATTTTTTTTAAATCTGTAATGGTACCTTTACTGACTGGGAAAGAGACTACAGTAAGTTCCACACGTCTCAAACACCTTTATTAATGTTCCTCTAGTACTTTGACTGCACATGTCCTGGTCAATATGCAGGTATATCTTCTTATTAGCCTTTTCTTTAGGCAGCCTGATATAAGTGTTGGTAACGGCAGAAAACATTTGACTATGTATTTGTTACCAATGCATTTGTTCATAAAAGGAAAGTATGTAATGTATATTTATTTATACAGTTTATTTATAGAGCACCTTTTCAAAACAAAAGTTGCAAAGCACATCGGATCAAATAAAATAGAACAGATCAAGATAAGAGGTCACACAATTATAGCTAGCTTATTTTGAATGAGTCTGTGATCCACAAACATGACAGTCACAGAAATCAAACAGCATCCACTTCCATGAGCACACTCCAAGCACACCTTTAAATCAGGCTTGTAACACATTTGTTACCTGTCATTTGTCCTTTACTTTGTCTTGAGGCTAACATTCTGGAAAACCTACATTTTAAACAAAACTATCCACATCTAAATGTTTTGAATCTTTCTGCATGATCTGATATTTATCAGTATTTCGTTCAATCCATTCATTCAAAAATGCAGGGGCAATAAAAACAAGTGATTTATGATATCAAAATAAACAAGTAAAAGTCAAGCCAAGATCTTAATATGCTCTAAAATTACCTGTAGCATTATGATAACATGATGAGCACGTCTAGGTTTATTCTAATATTGTATATTGGGGCATTGTGTTTAAAAGCTAGAAAATAACCCAAAGTTTTTCAAGTATTTTCTCATAAATGGACAGCCTGATCATCTTTGATGAGATTTCCTGTCAAATTGTTGTTAGTACCTTATCAGCCATGACATCACTGAAAGCATTATAAAACAGGTGCTTGTTTGGCTAGATATTATAGCCTAGTTAAAAAAAAAAAAAAAACTACAGCTGTTTTTCTTTATGCTCTGCTCTGCGATTAATGTCATGGTGGATAACTACTGATAACTATTTGGCAAAACTTCACTTCAAAATTGACCATATTATCCCTTTGACAAAAGCCATTGAGGCTTAACATGAATATGTTTAACATGAATACTGCGGCACATCAAACATTGTAAGAAGCAGACTCTGGTCACAGATCGTCTTGTTTATTTACATCCTGTCAGTCAGGTCACGCAGGTGAGACTCCTCTCAGCTTTGTCCCATTTAGCAGGTGTGTTTTCTCTCTCAGGTTGGACTCGGCCTCTCCACCACCTACATCCTCCTATTCTCTCACCCTCCTGACAGTTTAGCTAGCCAGGACAGGCCTTATTCCAATCCAAAATCGTGATTGCATTCTTGAGCCATTCCACCCCCCTCCCTCCTTCAGAACAAGAGCCCACTGCATCTCTCTCCCTTTCAAGTGGAGGCTGCCGGGTGCATTTCCCCTTTGAAGATGTAATCTTGGAAAACACAGAGACATCTCTGGGATTATCTTAAATGTCTTCAGTATGTCAACAGCCTAGCCCTGTTACAGAGCAGCTTTGGCCGTTTAAGGGGTCGCCTGTGATGACAGCAGAGGAAAATGTCACACCGCAGAGGTAATCACAGGGTCAACGCTGCTGACTTCATTCAAAGCCCAACTCCCACTGTTAAAACTGGATGTTAAAAGACACAATGAAATGATGTATTCCCCCATGTGGCAAGGCCGTGTTTACAATTGTAGGTAATAGCAGGCGGCGGAGCGCTCAGCAACAGATGGTGCTTGTAGGTACAGTTCATTGATGTCATGGTATTTTCCAAAACGATATGACAATCTAAAAGACACAACATCTTAACTAAGCATACAAAACAAGATGAGAAGCAGCACAGGATAAGTCACAAGAGGAAAGGTTAGTATACACTGAATTAGAGGCACGTAAGTGGGCGCTCCTTGAAAAGGATCTTGACTTTGTAATCATATCAGATGTTATCGAGGGGAGATTTTAGGAAGGGTGAGTGCTTGGAAACTAAATCAGAGCGAGGCTGCCTAGGGAACGCGTTGTTATCATAATTACCTGCTGAGCGATGACTGCAGAGCCGGTGTTGATGTTGACGCCTAGCTGCCCTCTTCTCTCCGCTGTCTTGTGTGGGCTGCTGCCTGCTTCAACATTTCTTTGTGCTCTGTTCTTTGTCTGTTTTTCTTTCCCTTTCTCCCCCTTCTCTTTTCAACCGGGAACATAGACTGCTGGCCAAATACTCAAATATTGTTTTGATGAGATCAGGCTCACAGATTGAGGACTGGCTTGCGTCAGTGCATACGTGCGGGTCCCGGGTCTGCTTTTGGGTCTGTCCTGGGAGCCAAAGTGAAACTTCATCCCGTATGTTTCAAACATTGAACAGTTTCTGCCCACTCTCACAACATGTCAACATTTTTTTATATATATTTAAAGGGATTTTTGAAGGCTGTACATCTCTGACCTCTTCACGAGCATTTAAGCATGATGAAGTTTTTTATTATGGGCAGCAACGGGTGAATGAAAAGTATCACTCACACACTTAACCTGTTTTTTTGTTTTGGGAAAATAGTATCCCTTTGCTAATTTCCCCTTGATAAATATTGGACAGCTCATAGCAAAGTGTTTTATCTTTGCTCGAGGAAAATTGCTTCTCTCAGCTTTAATCGATTTCAAAGACTCTGCTGCTGCTAAAAACTGCATTCTCTGGTTTTCAAACTTTTATTTGCATAAAGACAATCAATTCCATGCAGTGCATTTGCCTGCTGCTTTTTTCGGCTTAATATGGACTTTGTCCTGTTCCTCCTTCCTTCTGTTGCAAAGTCTTGTTCCTTCCTCTTCCACTTGGCATTGTTGACTGCTGTTTGCTGTGCTGGGGGCATTGATTTTTACTGCTTGGCCACTCTCTTTGGTTTAATGGTTGATGAGTTGTGTTAAGACACCCAGGGATAGCGAGCTGGGCTTTATTGCCCTACTGCATCCCTCAGCTTTGCATGAAAAAGTGTATGTGTGCACTGTATACGTCTACATGTACGCACATTATTCAGTTTGTCAATGAGTAGCTTCTTGACACTACAATTCCCCACCAGGAAGCCATAGTACACATCATGGCGTCAAGAGCTTTTAGCAGACAAACTCAAGCTTTGTCTCTTTAGCGGCTTTGTACAAAAAAATTGGTTTGTCTCAATCAATCGTCAGATGAGATTACCTGGATTGAAGTGTTAAGAGAGTGATACTAATGATGGCTTAAAAAAATCTCTTGGCTTAGGGGTTTCAAAGGCGATAGGAAGTTTTAGCCTTACACCGTCTCCTACAATCTCCGACATCCTGCACACAGGCTCAGAAGTCATAGATACAGACACAAACCTTGCTTAACACGATTAGTCTTTTGGAGGATTTTTACTGCAGCCTCTTATATCCAGGATGAAAGCGTTTGCTGTCCTGACAGGAAGGCGGAGGGGTAGCTGGAGTATGCAAAAGTTACCACGACGCTCTCCGTTTTTGACTGCAATATTCACATTATTAAGGAACACATTGCTTTGTGCCGTGTTGCTCTCAACACCATCTGTAGTGCGCTGCTCAAGTGGTAGCAATTTCCCTCTAGTCTAGTCTCTCATGCGGTATTACAAGTGAAATTCGATTGCACATCTTGATGTTCTAGTGCATTTAGCTTCTCATAAATGTTTGCATTCCTGTTTGATTGCTCTGCAGTCTCCAGTATTCAAGCTGCACTGCCGTCAGAGATTTTAGTCCTCTTTTTAAAATACAAAGCTTAATGTCATTTCACAGAAAAACAGTCACCCAGCTCTTGCTTTTTACATAGAGTTCAATCCAACCTCAGTGGTGATAAAACTGGATTTCTTTCATTGATCCTAAATGACATCACATCAAAACAATCTGTGGGAATGACTTAAAACAAAACTATCACAGGGAAGAAGGTAAAGTGTGGCTGTTTTTCCAATATGATTCGGTCTCTTAAGCAAATCCTCACACGCTGAGTACACAAATGCTTTTAAAAAGGTTCATTGGCGTGTGTTATTGCGGGGTAATATCGTCGTAATAGGCTTACCTGTCTGCGCTGTACTGGACATAGATCTTGCAAATCACATTTGTGTGCAACACCTGCTCGTCTGCGTATTTATGGTTTTCTCCTCCTCCCGTCTTGTCCCATTCTTTTTGGCCTCCGTCCAAAGTCAACCCCCTCTTCTCTCGTTATGTTCTTCAGTGTGTCCATTCTTCTCATGGATTAAATGAGCAAGCAGGTGTTATGTCAAATGGAATGTCCCCCACTTCTTAATACCTCCTTCGCCCTTTTTTCATTTATTTTAGCAGTGTCTGCATTGCCTTCGCAACATCAGTGGATCAGGTGCAGATGCTGCCATATGAAGAAAATTATTTCAGTAGCAATGTATGACTTTTGTCAGCACCTTTTTAAAGATTAATTCTATCCTGACCTTAAGCAGATGTCTGCACTTTTAGAAACAGCTCCACGTGGCAAGTTTACGAATTAAAAAAAAAAAAAGTCTTCATCCAGATCCGGTGCTCAAATTATTCATCTACATTTTCATGCTCTTGTTTGGATGATTCTTCAACACTGAGTAGAAGATTTACTGCACTTTGGACGGAAGGAAGCATATTCACTTCATTAATATGACGTATTGTTAGTAGAGAAACAAAGAGGTATGTGACTGGTGTGTTCTCCTGAGGGACCTGTTACTTTTACTTCCTAAAAACTTATATAACATAATCAGAGTGACATCATATTTATTTTAGATAACACAAATGTAGGTTTCAGTCCAGCAAATTCCACCTTTTAATTTTATTGTTGCTGTTGAAATAACAATAGATGATATGGTGGATGCCTGTGATCAGAGGCTTGCAGTTCCTAAAATGTGGCATTTCCAAGCATTAGCTGTTAATATTCGTGCAGCTGTTTGGAGTAATATTATTCTATGATGTTGGTGCTTAGTGTATTTTTAGTTGGTGTTTTTCTTAGTTCACATCTT
>JARVLU010000001.1:47923109-47947022 GCA_031762415.1 Simpsonichthys santanae | reverse complement strand
GCTTATAAAACAAAATCGGTATCGGCCAAAATCGGAATCGGCAAGTCAGACTTTGTAGAAATCGGTGATCGGCGATCAGCCAAAAAACTGCAATCGGTGCACCCCTAGTCCTAAGTGTTGCTGTGAGAGTGAAAAATGTTTGTGTTGTTTTTTTTAGAGCTGCATAGTTATAGAAAAACATGCAACTGAGATGGAAACACAGTACAGCAACAATATCTGTTGCAATTAATACTGTATACAGTATTTTAAAGCTCAAAATGGTGCTTTATCATCTCGGCCAATATCTAGGGCAACGAGGCTCCATTTGATTGGCCACATTTATTGATCTATGCAGATTGTGAACTCAAGGCACTTGGAATTTATTTCCTTTATTGCACACACCGCTATTGCGATAATGATACGTTTTTAAATATTGTGCCATCCTATAGTGAACTGCAATCTAAAATATTTTTCTTTACCTCATCAAGTACATTTTTATAATCAGTTTTGTATACTTTTTGACTCATAAAAGCACCCTTTTGTTTACAAATTTGAGATATATTGCCCCTTTTAAAAAAACATATTGTTTACAATTATCTTAAACCTGCAATAATCCTGTTGTTGTATCCTATACTACTTCAGTGTTGATACCAATATGTGCATTTGTATTCTATCCCTTTGTCAGAGATGAAGGATGGTGCTGAGCTCCGAGCTGCTCCAGCATTGTGCCTTTCACAGCAGCCAGTGTGTTTGTGCTTTGTTGGATCATTGCCTTTGAGAAGTGCTTTGTCTTGTTCACGTTGAAAACTGCTTTATTAATGAACACCAAAGCCCCAAACTGTGAAAGAATGAAGTGCAAGAAGCCTTTTATTGTTAAACCTGCCTAACCACCTTACATCCTTCTGATCATGTCAGGTTTTTTTTTTAGTCTTTTAGAGGTTTTAAACAATTTTTAGACAACCTCATAACATATTTTCCTGATGTGTTTGAACTTTCTAACGTAGATTCATTTTGACAACACATAGCACTTTTAAAGCTCTAGACTGTACTTTTAAGTTTTCACACTGTTCACTCAAAGCAAATCTCAGAAAACCTGTAGTAATTCTCCAGAAGAGACTTGACTGTCAGCTTAATGTAGGAGGCAGACTTTACATGACTTTAAAAAAAAAAAAAAAAATAGTAGACCATTTTTAATTTCCTGGGTCAACTGAATGTGAGTGTGGGTGGCACGACAAAGCTACAAATCTGTGCGTGTCTTGAGAGTTCGTCTGACAAGATTCCAGAAATAAAGAACTTGTCTGATCTGTTCAGTGTACTGTACTTAAAATATTTTTAATGTTTGTGAAGTTGCAGTGTAAAACAGCAGGGATCACTGATGATGGTTTATTAAAAAGGCTTGGATAATATTAGCCATGATGGCTGCTATAATTTAACACAGTGAAGACAAGGGATTAACATAAAGAGCACGTTAGGTTTCAGTACCTGCACTGTCATTACTGAGACAATGAACTGATTTTGTGCATTGCTTTTAATCTTAGGTCAACATTTCCAACTTATATGGTGTATTTTTGCCTTAAGAGCTGACTATTACAGCAGATGATTGCAGTCGCCTGTTGTGAGAGCTGTTGTCTGATTACAAACATATGTTTTTTTTTTTTTAACCAATCAAGATGTTCGTGTAGTGAGGTAATGGAATATTATAAAAAGAAAAATCTAAGATCCTCAGTTTGGTGTTAAGCTACATGATGGATAAGCGGTTACCATAAAGGTTGAACGTTTGCACTTACTGAAGTCTGTGTGTTCTTCTGAGACCCAGCATTTGCTGCTTTTGGCTCTCTGGTTTGGGTGAGGTTTGTTGAACTTCAAAGTCACTAAAAGGTGAGAACTTATGAGCCTGAAGTGGGAGGATTTGTAGCGCGGTCGTAGTTTTTAGACCGCGCTTGTGATTTAATGTTCCTGAGCTATCTCAACTTTTCCTGACCTTTTCTTCCTGCAGTCAGGAGAAATCGTTAAAATCTAGGAAGCAGTGTCGCTTAATCCTCCCAGGCTGGTTTTAGTTGTGGCATGGGCTTTCACAGTGGCACTGCTTGTAGTTTTATAACTACCTTAACTTCATTTCTCTAACTTTCTGTTTTCAGTGTTAACTTCATCTTGCTCCTCCGCTGCCCCGGCAGTCTCGTAACTGCACACCAGTGTTTATGTTCTTTAGGTTAACATGGGTATCTCTGTGCGTAACCAGAGCTCTGAGTCTACACGGGCACTTGGCCTACATGTATGCTTGCGTGTGTGAGTGATCCTGCAGCTGCAGGTCCCGTCTCCTTCCCCATGTCTCTCTCTCCAGAAATGAGCTGCAGGGACTTGCCGGTATTTTCATTCCCTCTGGTGGTATTTCCGCACACCAACAAAGCCCAGCCTGCGCAGTAAAACAAAGAGGAAACAGCTTTTGTGCGGGGAGCAGCTACTTTCTCAGTGTTTGTGTGTGTGCACTACTGACCCTGACTAACAGTTTGTTACATGCAAATTTACTTTTGAGCTTGCAATTCAGGTTGCTCCCTGCTTTTGTTTGCTCACCAGCCAACTACACTATGAGAATGGACTTTCTTTGTGTCCCATTCTCACAACTAATTTGTTTCCTGTTTGCCTCTAATTAACAGGTAAAATATTGCTGTACTGGTCTTTTCTTTTTACAAGGCTTGTTAACCAGTGCCCTTTTCCTGACTTTACTTCCTCTGTAACTATTTGCCCAGAGGAAATGTGTGCCAATTCTCCAGAGCATCTGTAACTGGGAAAACACTGAACTGGATTACTAGTAGGGACAAAGAAGTAACAACATTTCCTTAGAGTTCAGCCAAACATAAACGTATACTCTTTGCTCTTATGTTCACAATCATTTGGTGGTTTCTTTAACTAAATTCTGTGTTCAGAGCTCACATGAAAGTTTTTTGACATCTCAGTGGATGCCATACTACTGCTCTTGAAATGTGCTATTCTATTTTTTTAAAGCAATGAATCAAAAGTGTCTAAAAACCAAAATATTCTCCAGGACTGCCTGCAAAAGTTGGCATCCAGTAGGGTTGACAACCATGGCCTGGTGACACACGCGTTTGCCCATAAACAAGGATTTGGTCCTCTGGAGAAAATAACCTTGATAATTACTGGGTTCATATGGACCTGCCCACAGAGAAAGGAGGGGAGGAGGGCCGACTGAGAAGACGGAGAGAGCTACATCCGCTGGTGCATTCCTGCATGCTGTGTCATACTGGTGCTGAGTTTCCCTTCAGGTTTGCACAGAGATTTCCACAAAGCAGAGGGTTCAGAGCCACTGACGCAACATCCTGGGGTTATAGGTGCTTAGGTTTAAAGTTGAACAAGATAGCAAGCCAACAAAAAGAGAGCATAACTGTTGAAAGAGTCATCTCAAGAGAACTGGCACACAATAGTGAAAACAGTTGTGGCACATGAAGGGTGAGATGCAAGGAGAAATATAAAAGAAAACAACAATCCAGTAACCTAACTGTGGAGACACTGAAACCTTCCTCTCCCAGTTTCTTTCCCTGCATCATGCAGCTGCTCTGGTCCTGCTGATTTGGCTCCATCACAGCAGCCTGAGCTGAATGTTTGTGGCTGGCTTGCCGCCCGTCTTCTTGCCTGTCGTTCAGCTGGTTAAAGAGGTCTTGTTGAACCACTGCACTGTGCCTGGCTGCTACAAGGCCATTCATGCCTGCAAGGCCCCAAACAGCCAAGTCCTGTCATTGGTGCTAGCTTGCACAAAGCAGTTCACTACTTGAAATGACAAGCACAGTTTGTTAAGCACCGTTTACCCCAAATCAAGCAAAGCAATAATCTTATTATTTTTTTTTACTTTGGGGGTTACAATTCAGAGCATTCTCCTTTATAACCGTGTCGTATGTACATCGTCTGTTGTTTCAAACATTCTCAAAGAAAACAAACCAGAACATCACAAAACAAAACTGGTCCCTTGAGCTGCATTGGATGCCAAAGATTTAAAACAGACAACTTGGAAATACAGTTTGTCACTTTGAGAGAGACCCCCCCCCCCCCCCCATTTGTCAGATGCTCTGTCTGGCTAATGGCTGCTCGTTCTGTCACAGCTGACCTGCGCCTTAGTGAACTGTTCTTTGTCCTTTTCTCAGTCCCATTGTGACACACATGGCGAGGACATAAACGATTTATTTTTGTGCTCTTTCACTTTACCTCCTCCTTTGCGCTCTCATCCCAGACTCTTAGAATGTCTTTTCCATCCTCCAAGCTCTCTTGTCCTTCTTGTCCCCCTCGCCTACCCCTCACTTAGTGTCTGCATTCCTAACATCCTCTTGCTATGATTAGCATTATTTTTTTGTCAGCCAGTGTAATGTCTAGATCCTCTTGTGTCCTTGGAAAGCAGTCTAATAAGCTCAGACACACTGATGTGTCTGTGCTCCACAGGCTGTATTCTCCAGCGTCACAGATCATGTAAACAAAAACTGGCACAAACACAGGCGCACACACTCTTTAAAAAAAACAACGTGCTAATAGACCAGCATACCAACCCACTGAGGACAACGTTGATGCTAGCTCGCTAACGTTGACCTTCTGTGTGCCAATCACAACAAATCTGCTCCCCCGGATTTTGAATATGGGGAGGAAAACAGTGTAAATTGAAAGCAGAAATCCCCCCGGTGTGAGACAAGATGAGCCTCGGAATAAATTATTCAGATGGCAGCCTCTTTCCTGCACGATTCTCGCCTTCTGCTACATTTAATGGCATCTGTGATGACGCCCATTGGAGATGAATCCAGATGTAAGACGTTTGTGCGTGCGTTTGTGTGTGTGTTTTGGGTGCACGTGTGGCCCGCTCACCCTTCTTCTCATGCATCCCATCGTGTCTTGTGATAGGGAAACAAAGCCTCAACTGGGGAATTCATTTCTTCTCCAGAGAGGCCTGTAAATAAACAACTAGTGAATCAATGCCTCCATTTGTTTTTCCTCTGATAATTCTGCCTTTCTCTTTAGGTGGTGTGACAGCATTTTTTAAGTTGGTGTATTTCAAAGCAGCCATATTTCCTGATAGTGTGACGTGAGAAAACATGCTTTACCAGCCTCATGTTTCATTACAGACAATCAGTAAATTACCTTGTGTGTGTGTGTGTGTGTGTGTATGTGTTTCCTTTCATATCACCCACTGCAGCTCATTTAGTGTCATGATGAAGCCTTTGTATGAACAGGAAATAATGCCAGCAGTAGGAATTGTGCTTTAGAACTACTCAGTCAAATAAAAGACACATGGGCATAGAAATTACAAGGCACAGTTGAATACAAAACCCCACAGCAGGTCCTGTGGTTAATGCATTTCAGTCTTTGTGAGTGTTATTGATTTGCAGCAGAAGGATTCCCCCTCCTTTTGAAAAGTGCTTACAATTTTTTACTGTTTGAAATATATTTTCTTAAGCATGTTTTCACTTTATTTAAACTGAAAAGAAGACTAATTGTGAACCGTTTCATTTAGTTCAGAATTTGAGAAAAGCAACATGTTAAACAAAACAAAAAAATATTTTTCACTCGAACAATCAGAATCAGCTTTGTTTTCATTGCACTGAAACATAACTAACTTAAATTTCAGTGCAGCCCGTCCTAGTAAAACATAAACAACAAACATGGGAAGACGGAGTGTCTGAAGCCGCAGCCTCATGGGAGGCGCTGCAATTTTTGTTAGATAGGAAAAGAGAAACATGGCGGGAGAGAAGGTATAAAATAATCTTTTCTCACTGTGTCCTAGACGGGACAAAGTGTGAAAGTTGCAAAGTAAAACCTCAGCACAGAAACAGCAACATGCTGATGACATGATACATACTGTATATGCATGATGAAGGCCGACAAAGGCAGTGAGTTTGTCTGTGGACACTGCCAGATAGGTCTCATAATTCTGAAAAAAGATGGTGCAGTGTCTATCAGCTGGCTCAGCTCTGATACAGGTCCACAGATGTCCTCAGGAAGGGAGCGTGTAGGGTAGAGGAGGAGCAGAACTTCTTGTTAACATAACATCCAGGAGAATTGGAGATAGTTGGCCAATTCAATGTCAACGCAGGGGAGCCAGATTCAGATAACAACAGTTATTTTGGGTCAGGCCAAAACTCTGCTTGATTTCTGTCTGCCTTCATAGTTCTACTGGTATGTCTGAATGGCGGCTTCAGACAGCCAAATTTTGTGTTCAGCACCATCGGGCTGAGCTTGTAGCTTCTCCAAGATTGATTCCTTCTCACCAGCAAGTTTCAGGATCCACAAGTGGCCTGCGATTTTCAGAAATCACATCCAGCTTACGGCTTAGCTCACAGCATCAGTCAGAGTGCTCATCGCATGGCACATTCCTTCACACAAGCCAGGCAGCCTTACAATGGCCAGAACAGCTGCTGACGTTTTCCGTGTTTGTCAATATGCCAGGTAACTGTCAACTCCAAAAAGCAGAAATCCAGTTATCATAAATCCAATTACGCACGTGTCTTCTAAATCCTCAACAGACAATACTGCTAGACACAATCTTCCACTGCCCCAGGAGTCCATCGTGTATCCAGCTGCAAGTGTCCTGTCAGGACAAGAGGTCCTGCTACTACAGGCCCTATTGTCTCGTTGAGAAAATTTGATCAATTGCATTGAGAGACCAGCTGACCAGATCCATAATTCACAATTCAGAAGATATGTAAAGAGATGCTCCACTAGGGTTCACAAGACAAAGAGCAAAGCAGGAGGGAAGCAGGAGCAGGAGGGAAAAGTGTCCGCCTTCATCATGAGCAAGAAGGAAAACAATCTCTTCATGGATAGCTTTTTCCTTTGTTGCTTTTTCTGTTTGTTTTTGTTGGATTGTATTTCCTTTTGCACTTTTAAGTCGTCACTTATTTTAACCAGCAGGAACTTGATTCTAGAAATCTTGAAAAGTGTTATTTTTACGAGTTTGGGTTCAGTTGTTAATAAGAACAAGAAACAATAGTGTCTTTATAAACAAACCATGTTAACTTTGATTAGGCTAATCATTCAACTAATGCAGCTCTTGCCAGCACCACCATATCACATTAGAGCAAGGACTGTGCAATGTTAGGATAATGTGTCATTGCAATGTTATTGTTAAATATTTTTGATGATCATATCAGTTGCAATAAAACCAATAATTTCTCACTCCTTTTTTATTTCTGTCAACACAACTGTAACAACACAATCCATGTGATTTTGCCACTATCATCTAAAGCTGCACTCACAACTCACTATGTATGATTTGGACAATCGCGGATCACAAAATTTAATAGAATGCTGCTGGGTTTCAGGGTCCTGGTGGCTATTAACAAAATATTTGTGAAGTAGTATGGACAAACTTGTTAAGTACAGGTTGCATACCTGACTTTCTTGAGATGTTGGGAACAATTGCGGCTTTAGATTTGTGCAAAATGTACGTGTGGTGCGTATGATCTGTGAGGGCGACTTTACTTACAATGAGCAAGTCTTGTGTGCCAGGAGTACAGGCTTGACTTATAACACAAGAGGTTAGCATGAGACAGTCACTCCTGACAGTGGGTCATACTGCCTAATATGTTCTGACATTGGTGTTCCTGTAGGAGCCAAGCCCATATAGCTTCATCAGCTTCTGTCATCAGCCTTGAGTAAAGTAAAGTAAAGTGCTATGTGTTGTTATCATTGTATGTTCCCATATAATGGTAAAATTAGCTCTCTGCATTTAACCGATCATATGTGAGATACACAAAGGTGGAGCAATGGGCAACTATGTAAGCATCCAAGGACAAATTAGGGATCAGGTGCCTTGCTCAGAGACACTATGAATGTGGGAATGGCTGGGAGTCGAACCACAATTTTCTGGTCCCAGGTTGGCTGCCGTACCTCTACCCCATCTCGGCCCCAGAGATTTAGTAGTCCTATACCCTCAGTTATGGCAGAATAGCAACATATTCTTGATTTGGCACAGAATTACATGTTCAGTACTTGTTGTGTACCGTATGTTCTTGATTTTTTTTTCACAAGATGTGTAGAACTAGATGTTCAGAACCAAAACTCTTTATAACCAGTCTGCAACTTTCTTGGGAGATAAACCAAGTGATTCGCAGGTTTCAAACACAGCTTTTCCTCAAATTTTCCTGTATAGGAACACTACGGCAAGTTGAGAGTGAGCCCTTGGTCAGCTGTGGGCATTTAGGCCAGTGTGAGACCTGACTACCAAATATATTATTGGCACAGTTTGCTTGTGATAATGATGTTGATAGTGGTATTTATTGACGTGGTGATGGTAATTTTTTAGTATATTTGCAGCCCTAACTACAATAAGGCTTAAGTTCATTATCTTTAATTTTTATTTGTCTCTATTGTATTACATATGTATCATTGTATGAAATTATCAAATCAAATCATGTAAAGTTTTTTAAACACCCATAACTAATTTAATTTGACTCAGCTATTTAAAAAAAAATTATGGATACTGTACTTGCTTGGCTTTTTAGCAACTGGTGTTAACTGTAGTCAAATATGATGCATTCTGTAGTTTGTGAAGATTCTTATCTACAAAATGCATAAGTTTACCTGTTAAAAAATAAACACTAACCCATATTATGTTGATATTAGGCAGAAATTTGAATTAAATGAAACAAAGAAAGTTAAAGATGCAGTCCTGTAAAGTAGGCTGCTGCAGTAATACGCAGCAAGTGGTTGTCCCATTAGGGGATTTGCACGTCTCTGTTAGAGGAACCAGAGCCAGAAACAGAAACAGAATTTTTTTCCCCCATGATTTGAGCCTGGAGAATTTAAAGACAGCTGCTTGTGCAACTAGATTGGCACAAAGCACTCACAAGAAAGATAAGAAATCATCTTGCGTTTGTCATTTAAATATTTCATGTTTAACATTTGGCAGAATTAGAGATGCATATTCTTTGCAGCTCTGCCAGTCCTTGTTACATGCTTCTAATTTGTCAGATGCTCAACATTGGGTTTTTGTTTCATTTCACTGAAAGATGCAAACTAAGTCTTGTCTTCCCATCACTAAATGTATTGTCACAATCCCTGATACATTGCATTTTGTCTCATTTTAGAGTCCCTCTGTGATTGATGAGGATTAAGAAACAGATTTTTGCTTAAGAGCAAACTCAAGAGCCACCTGATCCAAACTGGTAAGAACCCCGAAACCTTTGTTCCTTTCCGAGCAGTTCAGTATAAGGTTTCACAATGAAACTGATACACATCGGTGTGGTTTTAAAAGCAATATCAAAAGCCCTGTATTGCCATTTATTGTGCTAGCAGCCTTTTACCTGGAGAAAACTGCAACACTGTTCAACATTTTAGCCATTGGTCCTGCTGCTTTCAGCATAATGTATTGAACCACAAACACAGCAGACGGTCCTGACTTAATTGTAATTAATTGCTGGCCACCAATGTTTTCAGCGAAAGTGTACTGCTTGTTTACTCGACTGTTTTCACGGTTGTAAGTGATTCCATTTCTTTTTTACGTGGTTAGACAGTGTGCCATTGTCAGGTAGAGGGGTTCAGTCAGTCAATGTATAAAGGCAGTTTGTGTTATTGTTATTTCCACTGAAAGGGTTCTTTTTAAAGAATTTGTTTAAAGTATGTTTACCAAAGCCCAATCTTCCTCTAGCGCAAGTCTATAATAAATGTTGTTAGCCTTGCTGAGCCAATGTTAAGTTACAATGTATAGTCATTGATCTGCCTCTTATCAACTGTAATATCAATCTCAAACAGAAGGACAAACAGTAATATTTTGTCCAGCCTCTTACATTTGCTTTCTGCTGCCTCAAATGCAGAGCAGGGCTCAATTTCACGGCAGATACATGCATGGATATTGTGTTCAATTAGCTTTTGAACAGCTTGAATATTATGCATTCAGCTATCGCTTGGACTCCATGAATTTTAATTGTCTGTTTAAACCCATGGCAGTCATCATCGCAGTGTCGACAACCTTTGACCCCCATGATGGATGATGTAATTGGATTGAATGAGAATGCGAGGAACCAACAGACCAAAGGATGTCATATTATGACACATTAAAGTAAAAGAAGATCTTATCCCATTTTTGTTGTTTTTTAGTTTGGAATGCTGTGCAAAATGTCATCAGCATAGTTTGTATACATGTAAAGAGGCATCAAAGCGCTGGAAGGTGAATAATTTTTGGTGGCATCTGCACATTTTGCAATATGCTAATGAGCTAAAGCTGCAAAAGCCAGATTGCCAGAAGAGAGAAAGAGAGATGGAGAGAAAGAAGAAGAAGGAGGAAAAAAAAACAGGGAGGGAGCAGAGTGAAAGAGGGAGAAACAGACGGAGGCTGATGTAAATTATGGATGCAACCTGCGATTTCCAAGAGAAAAAGAAAGGCTGAGAGGAACCTCAAGTCATGCATATCAGATTATGCATTTACCACATTTTCTTATCATGGTCCGTGAGCAAAATCAAATGCAATCTGGCCTCTTTGTGCATATGTGTGTGTCTGTGTGAGACCACTTGCACAGTCATCCATGTCAAGTTTCATGGTGTTATGCTATCAGCCATTCTCAAAACTTGGTCTGAAGTATGTGTCTAAAGGTGTTGAAGTCTGATGCATTTCTTTGTGCACTTAAAGCATGAACACCGACATGACGGACAATTGTTTGAATTATTTTTTGTGCCTAAATCCCGGTGGGTATTTATTTGCCATTCTTTAACTTCACAGAGCTGAAAGTTGCTTTGTTAAAAATACTTGTGTCTCATTATGTGACTTGCCTGCTTGAGCAGTTCTAAGTGAAGTTAAGTAAAAGTGAGCATTCGTGTGCCACTACAACATCCCACCCTTGTGTGCCAGCCCCCAGAGTGAGTGTCTGTGTGAATAATGGATCCATTCTTGAGTCGTGTCTGCGACTGGGTCTGTGCAGTGGTCTGGTTTCCCCCAGCAGAGGTGGAGGTACAGGAGACGGGAGGGGCTGGTGGTCTGGAAATAGCTCTGCTTGAGCTGAGAGCACCTTAGGTGGGCCTCAGTGTCAGCCTCACCTTCCTTTAGCGCTCTTGCACCATTAAAGCAAGGTTCCATTTGCAAACCTGTGCTTTATTATACCCACATTTTAACAAATTTCTAGTGTAGCTTTGCTGTCTGTGTGATCTCCTCAAACGTGACAGCAGACTTCAAACAACGCTGCGGTTTCCAAGACTTGAACAAGAGTAATATTGCACTTAAAGCAAGAAGTGTCAGCGCTTGCAACAGAAAATACGAAGCTTCTTTGGATCTTGCTGTCATGTAAATGTGTGTTAATGTGCAAAGTAGGTCATTTATTTAGAGCAGGGACAGCCGTAGTGTGCTTCTGTTGAGCGATGTCAGAGCAGAGATTCGTTTACAAGCAGACGCAATGCTAGATTTGGTAAAATGCTAAATAAATGTACATAACACTATTTTGTTTATGTGTTATTCTTCAGTTTGAAGGAGTGCATATTGCCCACTGCCTTTCATGCTAGAGTTTTAAACTAGGATCGTCTTGTGACAAGAAGGAACAAAGTTACAGCCCGTTTTGGTCAAACCTTGTAAATGGCATATTGCATGATCTCATGCGTTATTGCGAGATCCTGCGAGATGTGTCAGTGCTTAGGTTATGTATTGAGGATGACTCTTAGCTACTACCACACCAGATTTTGGCTCATTATTTGTAGAATAAACTGAGTTGTAGACATTGTTATGTTGGTTAAGTTCAGATTGTTGTGATGGCCAACTTGAATTGGATAAACTCTTAAAAACCTAATGAGTTGTAGTTAGGGATAGGGCCGATCCGATCCAACCTGCAGAGATTTCCGATCCGTAATGCATGTCTGTGTCTGCTGAAACTTCTCCTCATGTGATTCCCTGCCAGCTGCTCTGCACGTTGGCTTCAGACTATGGAGTGGAGTTCCTGAATGGAGGTGTGTCTCATGAAGCCCAGAGTAATAAGACTCACCTCGTATTCAGGAAATCCATTTCACAGTTTGTAGCCAACTAAAACGTGAGCAGAGCAGCACTGTGGCTAACAGCTAACCAACTTTACATCCAAACATGTCCGCTGTTTGAAATTATTTTACACTAGAAACACCACAAAACAAGACAGCAACGTGCAATGTCTGCAGAGCCGCTGTACCGAGAAGAGGCAGCTCGGTCGCGACCTACAATACAACAAGCTTTATCAAACGTAGCACCACATTAAACTGCAGTAAAGTTAGCTTTATGTTGGACGTTTGAGCTCCGTGTCTTCAGCGGTGTGTTCTTCTCGTTCAGTCTGAAGCAGGCAGTCTGATTTTGGTCAGCTGCGCTCAGTCTGCCCCTCCTCCGAGATGGGCAGACTGACCAAAATCAGACTGCCTGCTTCAGACTGAACAAGAAAAACACACCGCTGAAGACACGGAGCTCGACTGTTTACCGAGAAGTTTCTATAAACTTCATTGTAATTAATGACCAACCGCTATCAGCTGTAGAAAACGAAGGATTTTGCAGCTTGATTGAATACTTGCAACCAAGATATAGTTTACCCTCCAGGAGATATTTATCAGTACAACAGTAGACTTCATAAAAAGCATATGAATTAAAAATTACAAGAAAATTATATATAAAAACTAAACAAAAACAGCTATATTATAAAGTTATGTAAAATACTAAAACCAGGAACATGTCTGTGTTAGTTTATGCCATGAACTTAGCAGATGTTTAAAGCCATTTAATCACTTTAATATCCACTTTCAAGCTAGGAATAAAAAACAAACAAACATGTTTTTTGTTAGCAAGATTTAATTGTAACTTTGAAACTTATCCAACATTAATAAAACTTACCTCATGTTGCCTTTTTGGATATGCATATATTTGTACAAATTGTACTTGCCTATAGAGAGGAGATTATTACAATAATGATGATGATATCGGGACGGGATTGGTTTCGGGATCGGATCAGAAGTAAAAAAAAAAAAAAAAAAGTGGATCGGTGCATCCCTAGTTGTAGTTGTACGTCTAATGATGACTTTCTGAAAGCTTCATTAAAACCTATTCAATGGTTCATGAAATTTTTGCTAAAGGGCAGACAGAGTTAACAATAATTGGAGGAAAAGCTTAAAAAAAACTGATCTCATGCACTCAGATCAGAGTATGTGCTGGAAATGACTCTCAGCTACCACCACGATAACCATATCAATATCCATGAAACTGTCTTGTTATAGCTGCTATTGTCTCTTCTAAGGTTGTTTAGCAGCTTTTGAATCTTGAAGTGTTAATTCCAAAAGTTATTCACTTGTAGAGGTACAACTAATAAAAACTTTCTGTAAGTTTCAATATAACCTATTTACTGGCTCATGACATATTTTGCTGATACCACACACAAACTAACATGCACGCATACAAAGGTAAATACATTATTACCCTTTTGTCTTTGGCGACAGTTGATAAAATGAAGACGGAGGTGTTGGGAGGAGTTGTGGTCAATCCAGAGGCAGCATCAGTAACCACAGCAGGATAGCAGCAGAAAAATCAGACTAAATCAGATTACCAAACAAACAGTAAAGAGGATTAGCTCTGATCTCTCTCTCTCTCTCTCCTCTTAGACAGACATTAAATCTGTCATCTCTAAAATCCCTTCAGATGATTTTGTTTTGTTTGGTTTACTTTATTGGTTCTTTCTTGGGTCACAAGTTTGGACAGAAACCCATCTTTTTTCCCTCAGGGCATCTTAAAACTGACTAAAAGATACCAAACCACTTTATTTATAAAGCACTTTCAACAGTGACATTGCAAAAGATGTACCACACAAGTCTTTAATTGTATTTTATTTACCGCTGAACTGATAACTGTTTTCTGATACTTGATGTTGGAAGAAAAAAAAACAAAACAGGTGCGTTGATACAAGCTCTGTAGTCGTCAAACAATCGCAATGTTCGATGGGATATGTCTAATTAATGGAAAATGCAACATACAAAAGGGGAGTAATTACACCTTGTCCCTGGCTTTCAGAAAGCAAATACATTGCTGCATTTTCTTCAAATTATTCTCAGAAGCAATTGTTGGTTTACAGAGAATCACTGTGTTCTCATAGAAAAATACGCTAGATTAATTTGGTTAATATTTTATAAGCTTACAAAGGCAAAGGCCATGTGGGGCTTTAGATTACCGTATTTGTTCTCAGCCAACATTACACACCACGCGCCGTGCGGCAAATCTACAGCACTCCAGCGCAAAGCTAAGGGGGAGGCACTTGCTTTAAGAAGAAAGAAGACATACTCGTTTGTGACGGCGTTGTTTGTGAAACAGGAGCTGTTCGAATGTGCTCCCCCTTTTTCTTCCGATCTAATTCAAGGATAGCTCATTCAACAAGCGCAGCAACGAATCGCTCTCCTGAGTGCTTATAGCTGCTAAAAGATTTGTATTAATATCCTCGCTGGTGCTCTTTGATATAAACTGATTCGTTCGGAGCGCTCGCCTGCACCAGAACACCTCAGAAGCACAATATAGCATCGCTCTTGACAGCTTGACAAACTGACGTACTCGCTCTCAATCGCTCCCTGCTCCTGGCCTCCTGCGCTCTCCATTAGAACTGTATATTGTAACCAACAAGACTGTAATCAGCGCAGACCTAATCAAATCATTGCTCCAACAAGCCGCTGCTTGGGCTGCAGCGACCGTGAGGAACGCATCAAGAGGCAGCCTGTTTGTACAGCAGCGTGTAGTGTAAATGGCCGCCGCATGAAATGTCAGGAGAAGTAGGATTATTTTCGGAAATGTCACTGACAGCATAATAGCTTAGCAGAACTGCGTCTTATGTTGTGTTTGTGTCTCATGTCAGCAGGTGTGATATGTAACTATGTGTGTGTTTCAGAGTGAGCAGCAGTAAAAGGGAAAAGGTAAACAGCATGAGGAATCTGTTGACTGAAACTGGTGTGTGACTGGCAGAGTGTGCAAGTTTGCCACTAAAGTGTGTCTTTTGGATGCACAAACAAATGCACATCCCCAAAACCTCCTCCTCGTTATTGGCAGCAGGATGGCTGCCTGGGCACTGGGACAACGTTTTGTGTGCTTGTGTGTATCTGCGCTCATCTGTGCTTGTGTGTGTGTGTGTGTGAGCGGCGTGCGCCTGGCTCAGCGGCTCGTTCCAAGATTTGGTTAACCAAGCCGACTCGCCCTATCACATAGCCACAGAGTGTGCAGTTGCTCCAGCCTCTGTTTCATTTAGTGGCACCCACGCTCTTATCCTCTTGCCATGAAAACACACTGACACTTGTGCTTTTTTATCCACTGCAACAGACATATGAACACGTGCACACGCACACAGCTGAATGAGAGAGTGACAGAGTTGGAGGGTGAGAAAGAGGGAAAAAAAAAAATAAGAAAGTACCAATTAGGCTCCTGAGACAAATCTGCCAACAGACATCAGGGGGTTGGAGGCGGAAAGTGTTTGCGTGTATGTGTCTGTGTGTATTTGTATGCGTTTGTGTTTGTTAGATTGGGGGTAAGGAGGCGTTTGACTAGAACTGCTGTGTCCAAGTTTATGTTGTTCTCTTGGTTTTATACTTTTATAACCTGCTGAAGGCAATTATCAAGAATCTGTTGTATTTTTGTTCAGTTTTGTGCTTGAAATCTACGTAAAGATGTGATGTACGTATATTCCCTCCATCAGTTTAGTACTTGATCTGATACTAACTGCTTATATTTTCTTGTGTGTCTGGAAAGTAGACTTGACCATTAGATTGAAGACAGTTAAGCTCACATAGCCAGGTCACATCTGGCTTGGAGTGGCATCTCATCAAACATCTCATTGTAAAAGCATTCATCTTTTAGGAAATGTAGCTGATTTCATACAGATTATGTATCTTTGAAATGACAAAATGCCAGTTTCCTGTACATCAACCAGACTTCATAGATGGCCTTTGATTTTTTTTTGGACTTGTTAATAGGATGGAACACAATACAGTGTGTGTTTGTGTTCATGTGTCTGTTAGCAAAAAATCTCACAAACCACTCAATGAATTTTAATGAAACTTTCGGAAAGTAATCAATTGATGTTCATCTTGTTGCAAAATTCAAGATGGCTATCGTAGCTAATCAACATTAAAATGACTATAACAGTCAGTTTTACAAAAATTGAGCAAAAATTGATGGGGTAGTAGCTAAGAGTTATTGACAACTCACACTTTGAGCTTGTCATCTTGTAACAAATCCTTTTGTCAAATTAAGAACAGTCTAAAGCTCAGACATGAAAGGCAGCAGAAGATATGCGTTATTTTTAAGAATGCAAGACATTTAATTGTCAAAGCAAAGCTCATGGTTGTTACTTTGTGTTTAACTATCAAACGACAAGTGTTAGCTGTGTGTTGAAGCTTCATGTCAACAACCAGTAGCTGGGTCTTCATCCAGACAGTTATACAGACAGAAAAACTCTTGCCAAATGAAGCCTTCATGCTGCGGAACAAAAGGTTAGTTTGGCCAAATCTGAACTGACATCATTGGCAACAGCTGCAGGCTGCATGCGCTGTGTGTTTCTGCATGCGTGTAACTGTTGCTGTGTGTCTACGTCTTTGTGTTTGCGTGTTTGCGTCTGTCAAGACGAGGTGACCTGATTGCTCAGCTGAGCAGCGAGGAAAGATCCGGCCGGCCTTGTGTCGTCAGAGCAGCACCATTAGAAAGCATGGGAAACGGACCGCAATGCACCCCGGTTGACAACCCACCCTCTTACTGTCTGTGTGTTTTGTGTATGTCTGATGCCTTCCTTCTACACCCCCCCCCCACCATGTGCACACTTACTCACAGTGGCATGCCTGACCATGCCAAAGCAGGGTGGAAAATGCTGAATGATCTGCTGCTGGCTGAGCGCTGCAGTGTCAGCTCCAAGCCACACAACAAACAGGCTAAATCCAGTCTAAATGGTTTTTAGCCTTATTGTTGTAAGGATAGAACTGGTTTCAACAGGACCTCTGTCCTTAGTCCAGATCAAATGTGCCAACAGCTATTCCCATGTGCAGTTGAAGTGTTGCTCCATGTTTGACAAAAGAAAACTGAGTTTTACAGGTAGCATCACAAGGTGTGAGCTATTTTTAGTAAATCAGGTCTCGCTCAAAGTATCATGCCTTGCAGAGTTATGATCATCTTCTCCATGAACATAATTCAGTTTGTCCAGTTAAAGGTCTTGAGCATGAACTCATAAAATTGCTTACCATAGACATGGCTTCCAATCCCCCGGGGGCCTCACCTCAGTAGACAGGTGAAGATCTGTGTTTTTGTGAGTAAGGCCTAATACTAGCCCCATCCCTCCTCTGCTGCTCTATCTTATTACTTGCTACAACCTTCCAGTGAAGAGTAACGAAATATGATGGGTTTCAAGAAGCACATTGAAAGGCTGGAGGAGGTAAGGAGGCTGCAAGGAGAGGTGAGGCTTGAGTGTTTCGGGTGAAGGAAGGACACACAGAGAAAGCACAGAATAGAGCAGAAGGTGGGGGGGCCAGAAGGAGTATTGATGAAGCCCAGATAAGTGAGGGATTAGTGGATGTGCAATGAGCCTGGAGCTGCTGCTCCCCCATTCAGCCGAGTGGTGAAGTGGCTCCTCTTAATTAACTGCCAAAATTAAAAAGGCATGCTTTCATACGTGCACACACAAGGACAGCATTTATACTTTAGATCATCTCCATTCAAAACCTTTCAGTCCATCAGTGTTTAGCGTTATGAACATAAAATTCTGTTTAACCTGTCCTTGATGTCAGAAAATATATATTTAAAAAAAAAAATAGATCCACGCAAATATTTTCCACTTGAACTTCATCTTTGCTAAAAAATAATTCAAACCTACAAAAAGCTATACACAGATGAACACTTAATGACAAAATCACATACAAAACCTATAAAGTTAACACCTTTTAACCTCTAAATTTTGCAATATTCAAATGCGTGTGCAGACTACATGTGTTTTTGATTGTGTTTTATGTATGGCACTCTGTCTGAGTCCACACATGAGACTCTTTCAGGTGTCTGTTTTCATGTCTAAGAGGAAACCCAGAGGCTCAGATTTCAGTGAGGGTCTCCTGTCTTGCTCTTTGGAGGTTAAAGTTTTCGCTGCAGAAGGGCAAAATGATTAAAGTGAGCTTCCTCAGATAAACACACCATTAATCATTTCTTTTCTTTTTTTTTTAATTGAGATATACCAGTGCACATATCTTTATTTTTTTCCTTACAGCTGAGAAAAGTAGACTTGGTTAGTATCTATTTTTTTTACTAGTTAATTAAGTGACCATTGTCAAGACAGTATAAGAATCTTCAGTTTTCCATAAGTTTGCCCTAACATTCCCATATTTCTGCAAACTACCTGTACATGTCCCAAACGAAAAAGGAGCTACAAATCTTGACATGGGAGAATTTTGAAAAGTAAATCAGGCACCTTTCTGATGATTGATTTCACCCCAGCGGATACAAATAATGGCTAGAGAAACTGCATCTCCTGCAAAAATGCAGTGTGAGTGCTTATTGTGGAAGAACATGCCTAGAAACGGCTAAAATTAGCTAAAAACTTGCTGAAATGTACAGTAGCTGAAATTGAAGAACAAGCCTAGATTAGCAGAAAAAAGCATAAAGAACACAGATTTGCTTAATTAGGTTTAAATGAGCAGAAAAGAGCACAAAAATTAAGAAATAAGCTAAAAAAAAAAAAAAAGCTGAAATCACCAAAAAATGGCTGAAAAGTAGCTGAAAGAGGCTTTAACTACCAGAAGGAAGAACACGAGCTGAAGTGAGCTAAAAATTATGGTTGTAATTGAAAATTTAAAAATTAGCATAAAACAGCTAAATAGTATCTGAAACTGACAGAAATAAGCTGAAAGGAGCATAACAAACTGAAATTAGCAGAAAGGAGTTAGAAGTTAGTAGAATGAAGTTTAGGCTGAAAGTAGCAGAAAATACCACAAAAACTTGTATTTTTCTTAAAACAGCTGAAATTTTTCCTAAAACATGGCTGAACAGTAGCTGAAAGGCAGAAAGAAGCTTAAACTACCAGAAGGACGTGCAAAGAACTGAAATGAGCTTAAAAATTGGTTGTAACTGAAAAAGCTAAAAATAATTAGCATAAAACAGCTATAACAAATAGTTGCTGAACTAAATGAAAATGACAGAAATAAGCTGAAAGGAGCATAATAAGCTGAAATTAGCAGGAAGAAGTTAATTAAACTGAAATTAGCAAAATAAATACCACAAAAACTTGAATTCATCTGAAAACAGCATAAATTAGCAAAAATGCTAAAAATGTAGCTGAAAATGTAGAACAAGCTTAAATTAGCCGAAGAAAGCAGAAATAAAACGTTGCCCAATTAGGCTGAAAGGGGCACAAGTTAGCACAAAAAAATGGAAATTAGCAGAAATTCTGAAATTAGCTAAAACAGCTGAAAGTACCCAAAAAAGCAGAAATAAGCTCAAAATACAAGAAGGAAGTAGAGAGAGCATATTTTTGCTGAATTAGGCTGAAGAAATTTGAATTGAGTGCAAAAGATGTGGAATTAGCTACAAATGCTGAAATTAGCATAAAACAGCTAAATAGGAGCTGAAATATCAGAAAAGAAAATGAAACTTGCAGAAATAAGCTGAAAGGAGCATAACAAGCTTAAACTAGTAGAATCATAAAAAAGTTGTAGTTAGCAGAAATAATCTGAAAGGAGCACAAAACAGCTGAAAAAAACAGCTGAAATTAGCTCAAAGTAGCTGAAATTTTTTAGATTTGCACAAGGAGGCTGAAAGAAGCTGAACCAGAACAAAATGTGAAAGGAACAGTAAAATGTTGTAAACATGTCTAAATATTTGAAGGATGTCAAAGTATACACACAATAAAAAGATAATTAAATAAATATCATATTCAGCTGAATTTTGTTATTGAACACAGTGTATCTGAATAAAACACACAAAACTTGATCATATTTTTAAACGTTCTCCCTCTTTATGTTTTCTTTTTATCTTTACTGGTTCAATGCATTAACTGGCCAATTCCCTGTATTTGTTTGATCCCCTTGTTTTGCATCCTGGTGCATGTATTGTTTTCATGCATATGTTTCTGCGTGCCTCTCTCTCTGTCTGTGCGCCTGTTTGCTGTCCTCGGTTTCTGACTCGCTCTTGGCTAATAGCTTCAAATGTCACAGCAGTTTAATTTCATGGAAACAAGCTGGTTGAAGAAATGACCCAGTGAGCTCTGTGCAGTTTGAGTCGAGTTTTGACATTTTTAGCCTAATGTGCTCATTAAAATGCATTGTTTGGACATTGTGTAAACACTTTATTGATAGGGAGTAATGGTGTTTTATATGTAAGGTTAATTTAAGATGTAGTGACATTTTTGTTTCCTGCTGCACGGGAGATGAGATGGAAAACAAACACTTGGTATTATTTGTCTTTGTTGTATACACACCATGATAATATAATTATTACATTGATGTATGGTTGTCAGTAATTAAAATAAATCAAACTGTGTTCAAAAACATAAAATAGCTGCTGATTTTGCAAACATGAAGTCACTAAGATGCATTTTGCTGTATTTCCATACATTTAGCTGTTCTTTCTCCTAGACATTTCTATTTCTATCAAAAGAGTTCACCTTCTTATTGTCAGGCCTTTCTTTTCCTGTTTTTGTCAAGCTTTCTTTCTGCACTGACAGGTTGACAGCTGTGTTTTCTCATTGTCTTTTATCAGATAACAAGGGCCTCATGAAAAGTTAGAGCAGTTAAGAGTTTGAACTTTTTACTCCTCAGATGATTAAAAATTAGATTTAAGGCTGTCAAATTTTGATGTGAGACTAAGAAAAAAAAAAACATTTAAATGGCACAAACTCTGGCAAAAATTCAAACGTAGACTATATTTTTTCCTGTCGTCGTAAACATTAACATGAGTTGAACTGTCAGATTTGTCATTATGATCCTCCAACGGCTGCTTGTCCATTTAAAGCTTAACATATTTTGATCAAAGCTAACTGATTACTCTAAGCAGCCACACAGAATATCCTTCCTGATTTGTATGTATTACTATTCATCGTGAAATTTCTGTAGTAGCTGCTGTCGCTCTGTTTGCCTTCGTACAATTGTGTTTATGTGGTCAATGGTGCCTTTTAATGAGGGAGGTCCATATTGCCCCCAGCACAGTAACTCATGGAAATCAGTGTTTGATTTGCTGGCTGCTTGATAAAGGATTTAATGCTGCCACATGCCCCCCCTCACTGCAAAGGATTTGCTTTATTCAATCCATTTCTGCCTCCGTGTGTTTAAAGTGCTGGTATTTGCCACTGCTCGTGCCTGCACTGTGTTTGTTTGCAAATGTGTTGGCAGGTAATAAGGCAGCTGTGATTACCTGATGGCGCTCATGTCCACTTGCTACTATCAACGTGTCTGCTTTGTCCAGGGCGGTGTAGAACCACTCCAAGCTCTCCCTGCTCTCGGCGTGCTTATCGACCAGGCTCTGGAATGGAGAAACGCCTGTCCAGCACACACACAAAAAAAAAATCAATCGCTGCTGTTTTCTTCCATCCAACGACCTCCTGTTATCTGCAATGAATACAAAGCACTTATTGTAGCTCGCGCGACGCTTGGCGCTCTTTCACCTCGTTTTTATGTCTCCTGGCTGGTTCGCCATGATGGCAGGGGTCATATACAAACCCGCAGGATGTTTGGGGGTAAATCACTTCACAGTTGCACTTCATTGGAGGAAAAATGGCTCTTGATTTGTGCGGGTGTGTTTGCCATCTTTTCTGTCTCGTAACGCACCTTGAGAGAGAGACTTAACGCAGCTGCACCTTCCACCGGACTGTAAAGTTCATTATTTCTGTATAAACTCTGTTCTGTGAGCACATCGAATAAGGCAGGAAGAAGTGTGATTAAAATGTTGTCCGTCCTCTGTTGTGTTGAGCAGCGTTAGCAAAGTGGCCCACAAGTGTTTATTTAGACACCGGGGCCGTTCATTTCATGCGCAGGGATAAGATCAGACCTATTTTCCCCACATGTTCCTCCCTCTGTCTGTCCCTTTTTTCCCTCTCCAACTGTCCAAAACTCTGCCTTTCTCGCTGTTTGTGTCCCCGTCAGGGATTAAAGGTGGTGGGAGGGGGAGGTGGCAGATTAGCGCCGTCAGTCCAGCATGTCCGTCTGTCTGCTGTCAGAAAATAGAATTCATTTGTGCGATCCAGATGCTTATGCTCAGCTTTGTGTGTGTGCGTGTTGTTGCTCAGTCGGAGGAGAGGATTGGCCATTGGACTGGGGAGGGGAGGAGATGGGTGTGTTTGATGGTGGAGGGTGGAGGTGCAGGCAAGCTCACATCCGCTATGCAGCTTTTGTACTCACATCAAAGAAAACAGCCATGACCTGATGACAGCGTGCACTGTTTAACCACCATGACACGGTACAGTATAAACACAAATGGGAGCTGACACATGTACAGAGCACATAGGTCCTGTACACACCATATATGGTCACAGGAAACCATTATATAATTTGCTTTGAAGGTGTCTCCTGTGCATTCTTAAGGAATACTTAAATCAGCTTTCTTATTAGAGCTTAAATTTTTTTATGACTAAATGCTCCAGTTTAAAACTGGTTATTTATTGACTGAAAACCATTTAATCATTTAAAGCTAACATATTGCTTTCTTCAAACTTGGTGCAAATTATTCATCCTGAAACAAATGTTTGATATAATTTGCAGACGGTGTTTAAGCTATACCGGTACTCGTTGAATTCCTTGTGGGGGGAAGGCGGAGAGCACGGGTGGGGGCTGTGCAGGCAGTATTAAGGTTGCAGCTCAGGGGAGTTGGGCAAGCTAATGTGGCTGGCTTCTTCATTGATGAATGGACCCGTGCTGGAGATCTTGTGGAGGGCTTCAGAGCAGGATATAGAGGGAGGTCTGTAAGGTCCCAGAAGGAAGTACGGCTGGAGTCTGAGAGGGGGACCTGCCATTAATCAAACTCCTTCCACCTGCCATCTCTCCTCTCTGTCTCCTGTCCTTTCTTTATCCTACCTCTTTTGACTCCCTCTAATTTCTGTGTAACCGTTTTCTGTTTGTTCCATCCCTCTCCTGTCATCTGCCTTTGTCGTGCACTGTTCTCCCTCCCAAACATCACTTTGCAATGTGCTTAATGCTATTACAAGCCAGCAGCTCAGGCAGTGTGCCCTCAAAAAAAAAAAAAAAAAAAAAAGAAGAGATGGACTCACGCCGGGGTTAAACACGACTTAGTTTCCTTAATTCACTTAAACTCATGAGCTTCTGCTCCCTGCACACTAGCCTCTTAACTTCCTGGTCGGAATAGCCCTCTAATGCCCGCCTGAGAGTCCTATAATGTGAAGCGATGCTCGTTTTGTCGCTGTGAGGTCAGTAAGAACGTTACGAGGTGCTTGGCCATGTCAGAAGTCTTAGCAAGTGCTTGTATGTGTTTTATTTGCCCGCTGTTATTTCTCACAATGTTTGGATCAAGTGGGATGATCTCTGTGAGATAGTAACTTACCTCCAGGGGATTTTCATCAGAGTGGTCTTCAGTATGTTACGGGGTAAGCTAAATAGTTGCTGATGAGATTGTGGCACCCTCCAAAATCCTTATTTATAATGAGAAAATGATTAGCAGAATGTCACCACTAGCCAATTTTGTTGATCTTTATTTGCATTTTTATAGAGTCACTGATTTGGGCAACAAATTGTTTCCTAACCCTACAAGAGAGCAATTAAACATCCACATCAGCCACCTATCAAACTTTTTTTCTAATTTTAAAGATTTTTTTTCTCAAATGAGTAATAATAGACTGATAAAAAATAAAATTAAAAAAAGTACGTTGCACAATGGTCTTTTACAGACGTAGGCAACTTAAGGCCCAAGGGCCAAAAGTGGCCCTTGGACTGTCTCCATTAGGCCCCCAATATCCGTAGTTAACAAATAAACATTCCTTATTTAAAAAAAAAAAAAAAAGAAAAAGATGG
>JARVLU010000001.1:47874605-47888514 GCA_031762415.1 Simpsonichthys santanae | reverse complement strand
GTCACTGGGGGCGGAGCCATAAGTACGGAGCGCCGTAGGTCGATGGCGCCATAGGTCGAGGACAACCTGTATATATACAGGTAGTCCTCGACTTACGAACAAGTTCCCTACCTACAGACCGTTCGTAACCCGATTTTGACATAAGTCGGAGCTCATTACACATGGTGGCTGTAAATTTTTGCCGTAAGTCGGAAAATGCACGGTAAACGGCGTTTTAAACACGTTTTTTTTTCAACAAAACACAACACCAGCGCTCATTCTGTACCTTAACCATGTACAGTACTGTATTTCCAAGCAGTTAGCTAACACAGTGCCCTAAAGAAACTCAAAAAACACATAAAATACTGCATAAAAAAGTCAATGGGAGGTGTGATGACGTCACTGGGGAGGCGGCCGTAAATCCGTAATGCCGTAAGTCGGGGGGGGCGTAACTCGAGGACTACCTGTATATATCCTTTGTTTATTTTATTTCCATTTGAAAAAAAAAATAAATAAATAAATGGTTGACTTGTGAGACCTTTTGAATAAATGGAGAGATTTTCAGCAACAGCCGGTTGCTGCTGATGAGCTGTCTGGAGATTGTGACCCTGCAGTGAAGCCTGGGGGATTATTGTGTTGCTCTAATCTGGAATCAGCCAGTGAAGAGACTTATCTTCTGTTAGGCAGTGTAGTATTAGCACTGTTAACACTTAGACCAGAGAAGATACATAGTTTAAATGCTGTTTAAACACGTACTGTGCAAGTTTTACATCTTTAAAAAAACACTCTAAAATGTTTGGATTTTATCTTTATCTTTAGGTAGAGAACTGGAACTGAAAACAGGTTTATATTTTTCTGTTGTTCTGTATTACAGTGCACTGCCAAAAGACGTCCAACCCATTAGAGTTTGTCATATATTCGGTGTGCAGCTGCCGTACAAATACACCCAACCCCAACAGACTGAGCTGTTGGTCTGCTGTGAAGTTCAGCAGACAACAAATCAGATTAGCCACAAAGTCTGTCCAGGGTTTTTCTGTTCCCACCCTCAGTGAATCTGTCAGTCTGTCACCAAGCTCATGACAGTCCACTTTAGGAAGATGAACCCCTCTTCAATAAACCATTAAAGTCTTTATTATCACATATAATCCACTGAAGGGAAACTTCTGTTTGACTGTGTTAAATTAAAGATTAAATCTCAAACATGTCTTTTATTAAATATTTAAACATGACTAAACATGCGCTGAGTTTGCAGGAATGACAGCTGTTTGCACCGTTAGTGTTGGATCATACACAGATAGCTGCTTCTGTCTTGGCCTCAAGTCAATGCAAGATGGCTGCCACAGCAAAGCAATCTTAACAAGCACAAAAAACATATAACTCTGTCAGTTTTACACATGTCCACCCAAGATTTGATGTGTTAATGAGCACTTATACCGTGTGCCTGTGAATGTGCAACATCTATATTTAAAACTTTACCATGAACTATTGTAATTAGCTTAATCTTTTAGCAAAATGTCTCTTACCATACCATACCATTTTATTTATAGAGCACTTAAAACAGCGACAAGGCCAACCAAAGTGCTGTACAAATAAGCAAACAACAGGCAACACATAGGCAACATACAAAATGAAGTTAATAAAAAAAACAGAATATAGATATAAAATTGTCGCAGATAATAAATATAATGACCAAACATGGCTACATCTCTTGAACCAGTGAACAGATTTTAATAAATCTTTCATATAGTAATCATTGAGTGGACATCTAAAACTGGTTCATTTTTTTAACTTGATCAAACTCAAGATGGCTGTCACAGCCAACTGACCTTAGGAAACACTAAACTGGGCATAACTCAGCCAGTTTTACAAGTACAGTAACTAAAATTTGGTGTGGTAGTAGCCTCCCAACAAATTCAGGTGCAACTCTTTGTGCACTATGTTAGTCATTCAGAGAGTCAGAGTCAGAGATTCTTAATTGTCGGATTCAATTTGGTACAAGAACTCACGTTATATAATTTGTGGGGTTGAGGCTGGTCAACATTTTTCCATAACTCTGAGCGTTTAGCCTACACAGCTGTTAAAAGGTGTTCAGACCAGCCTATTCCCCTACGTATTATTTTTATTAGCCTACAACTTTGGAATTACCTGTTACCAGTTAGCCCTGTTTCTCAGTAACATTTCTCATAAACCATTGGATGGTGGCGCAGGTGATAGAGCTGTTGCCTCTTGGCGAGAAGATCGCCGGATCGAATCCTGGCCGGGGGCCTTTCTGGGTGGTGTTTGCATGTTCTCTTCATGCATGCATGAGTTTTCTTTGGGTACACCGGTTTCCTCCCACAGACCAAAAACATGCATGTTAGGCTGATTGATAACTCTAAATTGTTTATAGGTGTGAGTGAGAGAGTGAATGGTTGTTTGTCTTGTTTGTCTCTCTGTGGTCCAGTGACTGCTGTCATTTTGATAAAGAGTGAGAGTCATCCACAACTTGCACTACAAACGCTAACAGATCACGTGAGATCTTTGTGCAAGGTTTTACCAAAATGGCTACATCTCCATTAATCTTCAATATTGGCATTAAAGGCAGCAGGTGATACGTATTTCTTCAGAAAATATTGAGCCTTTAATAAGGTACGAGCATGTGCAGGGGAAAGCAGACTAAAGCTTTTGTTGCATCTTTCCTGCTCACTTTCCCATGTCCGCAGTCAGTCAGTCAACAGAGCGCGCTCATATCTTCACACGAGGATAACAGGCGTCCTGTCCAACAGGTGACAGAAAACTTCCAGGGTGCGGTTGGAACTCACCTCTTGTCCTTTAATCGGCACAAAACACTTAATGAGCTCATGACTTACGTGCACAAGTAATAACTTCCTGTATGTGTAGTGCACTCTATTCTCAGGATTAAAGAGACAGCAGTTAAATACTTGAGTACTGTTTCAATTTCCGCTCACTTGACTGGTTTTTAACCCCGTCTTCCTGTCCAAACATCGAGCTAGAGACAAGTGTAGGCATCCTTCGATTGTACCAATCAACTTTAGACTTTTATATTCAATTACTACTGAGTAAGAGCGGAGCGCTGAATTATTAAGGGAAAACAGGGTTTATTTTTAGCAGGCAGTACTTTTCCTCTGACACTCTCCTGTGGCGTGCTTCAGATGATGAAACCTCTCTGCAACCCCAAATCTGCCTTCAAAACTTCACTTCAAGTAATTTTTTTTGTTTTGTTTTTAACTAAATCTCATGTAGTTCTTATTTAGTGTGGCTGCATTGGCATCGCTTGCTTTTTAATTGGTTTGTTTTACAGATATTTTATTTCTTTTTAATATTTTGACTGTGCACTTGTAATTCAAACACGGAAGACTTTGTTCTTGTATTAAAACAACTGGATGAGCAAATCATTTAAATCCTCTTTTTGTTCTCTGCTGATTGATCGTGCACCCACACTCCAGGACTCAACAGGCACTCTCCCACTCACCCCATAATCGCCCCCTGTCCTCGGGGCTTTCGACACACCCTGACAACGTTATTTTTCTGGCAACAAAGCTTCGGTTGTGAGTGTATTATTTCTGCTTGAAAGTCTTGGTGACAGAGTGTGTTTCACAAAAGGTCACCAAAAAAAAAAAAAAAAAAAAAACGACTTCCCCTTGCTGACGTGAGGTTTCTACTCTCTCATGGTGGTTGTCGTAATGGTTTGGATCAGAGGGGGTGAGTGAGGTGTCAGACAACGTAGACTCATATTTTCTGTTTGTTTCTGACCACGCTGTTTGGATTTCCAAAGCGGCTTTAGATGAATACAAAAAAAAAATGCTGTCAAATCTTATTGTCCCCTCCCCCCATTCTTCTGCGATAGCCTAGTAAACTCAAAACTTGTCTGTCTTTGAATAGATTAATTTTTCTTCCTCTCCCACTTCCTCTCCCTCATGTTTTGGCGGACAGCCAGCCTGCACAGCGTATTAAGCTCCACCCATTTATGCAAGTTTGCAAACTGAGCCTGCAGGTTTTTATTTTTTTATTTTGCCCTTCTTTGGCAAATAGTTGCATTTTGGATTTTGCATGTGCGCTTCCCTCTGTAGCAGCTTAGAGAAACAAGGAAATGGAGAGCTAGACTGAACCCTTCAGTTACTACAAAAGGTGAGAAGCCCTCAAAGATCTTCTCAATCTCCTGTTTGTCTGTCTTCTGGCTGTCTTTATCTCTTCCTCTAGTCCTCCTGCCTCCTCGTCTGCTCCCCTCTGTCTGTTTCCCTCCATCCCTCCTGCTGTCTCCGGAGTGTGTCAGAGCCAGCAGCAGGTATACAGCAGGAGCCCATTAGTGCAGAGTCCTGCTCTGATTGGATAAGTTGGAGAAACTGGGAGACTGCCTCTGAATAATTGATGCGCATTGTGCAGACGCTGGACAGGGGGAAACAGACGGATCGGAGAGCAAGGGTGGAGAGAGAGAAAGAGAGAGACAGTAAGGAAGTAAGAAGGAAAGAGTGAGCAGGGTGAGGGATGTGTGCAGAGTGAGAAGAAGGTGCAGGCAGGAGGCTTGGAAGCAGAAATAAAACCTTTAGAGTTGGCCTCTGCGGGAGCATCTGTGACAGCTGAGACCTTCCTCTGCGCCATGAAGGGCATTAGATGAGATGTGCAGCTTTGCTCAGCTTTGGGTAAGTGTGAGAAAGTGTCTTAGAGTGCTACTACAGCACACGTGTGTCTTTGAGGAGTAGTGTCATACATGAGTGTCTGAGATGATGCCATTTGAATAATGAGCAAATGAAGCAGTGCTGTTTTCTAACCAGACAAAACATTGCAGAAGTATTTATTTTAAGCTCATTTTATGAATCCCAGAAATAAGTTGTATTAACTTGGGTGGATAGGATCAGGGCAGATCAGCTGACCACAGGTTGACCTACATGCTGCTCTGTCATGGGGTTGTCCTGTGTGGGGTTTTGTCTTGGTGCAAGTATACATTCATAGTTTCAGTATGTTGAAGGATTTCCCCCCTTTTGTTTCCCATAGTTATGCCCGCTGCAACAACAACAACAAAAAAACAGACAATTATGCCTTTGCCTGTGTTTATGTATGTTTTCTGTATATTTCTGTTAAACTATCATTAAGTGCCACTGGAAAAATAAACCAGCAGAAAGTAATTGTTTGATAGAAATCTACAACTGATTAAAATTTTAAGTGAAACTGATTCAATAATTCCAGGTCTCTCTTGTAAATGAGTCCTTGAGGCTCAATGGGACGAACCTGTACAAATAAATGTTGAATGAAAAAGATGGCTGCCACAGCCTAACTTTCAAGAAGCACACAAATGGCTATAAGTCAGTCAGTTTTATGGATATGGAGCTAAATTTTGGAGTGGTGGTAGCTGGTACTGATTCTCGACACATATTCTGAGAGCGAACAGATTACATGAGAACTTTGTTGAATATGTTTATAGTAACTGTGCTAAATCCTCCAAAACCTTCCCAGCATAAAATGATCCTAATCCAATGCCCTGGCATGAAAGATGATGGGCGGTATGCGGTCCTTCAAGAAATTCTAGGCTTTTGAGTTTATATTTTTATTTTGTGATTTTCGAGGTCTAATTATGTCAAAACATGTGTGCTCATAATCTTGTGAGTGTTGCTGCATGTTTCTTTTCCATCAGGAGAAGATGACCCACTTTTTCTCTGTGGGTTTTTTTATGTTCACCCTCTGCCAGAGCCAGTCTGCCTGTCCACTCATTATGAGACAAACAAGGGGGGGAGTAGGGAGGACTAGGCTAGATCAGACAGGCTGACTTTTCTCTTTGAGTTTTTTTTTCTTTAATGTTCAGTAATTGTGTTGATGTTCTTCCCTTCCTCCATCTGTGTGCAAATGTGCGCCTCATTAAAAAAATAGATTGAACTAGAGTTTTCATTTTCTGCAAAAATGCAGTGCTGACTGCTGAAAGACTTGGCTGAATGAGTTGAAATTAAGTTGCTAAAGCTAACAGGACAACACTAGCTAAATGCTAAGAGGAGCCCTATCCAGAAATTAAAAGCTAAAAGTACCAAAAACATAAGCTAAAAGTAGTTAAAACTGGTGAAAAGTAGCCAAAGCTTAACTAGAACCTAAAGTAGAAAAAGACTAAAAATAAATAGTAGCAAAAAGGTATTCATAAGTCTAACTAAAAGTTTAATCTAGCTCAAAGCAAGACAAAAGTAGCAAAAAAGCTAAAAGCTATACAGTACCAAAATGCTATAGATGAAAGTAGCAAAGTGGGGACAAAAAGCTAAAAGTAGCAGAAATTTTGCTATTAAGAAACAAAATTAGGCAGCATCAAAAGTAACAATATTTATGAAGGAATTTAAGTGAACTCTAAATATTTTTGTGTGGAAGATATTTCTAAATGAGGTATAATATTTTGAGAGGTATAAAAGTTTATTGACAATAAATAAATAAAAAAGCATCCATAGCACTCATCTCTTAAATGAGCTAGACAAAAGTAGGTGTAGTATGCAAAGTATGCCAGTATGCAGAAGTAATCGAGTGTAAAAGACAAATGGAAAAATAATAAACTGGAAAACAATGGCATGAAAACTGATCGATATTCATTCAGTGAGCAAAAGGGAATTTGAGCTGTAACAAACCTAAGCTGTTCAATCAGCGTTTAACCTTAAAAACTGACGAGTTCATTAGTGAACTGCTCCTGCAAACAGTCTTCAGCTGACCCATGTGGAGAACAACACAATCTGACTTCCAGCTAGCTGTCTCAGAGCTGCAGCACTTCCTGTTAGTGGAAACCACTGAAACTATCTGCATCCTCACCCTCACTACCACGCGCAGCCCACCCCCCTCCTCCTCACTTCAACCTTCCTCCTTTCCCCTCCTACGCTTTGTAACTCCACACAGTCTTGCACCCAACCATAACTGCACTCTGAGTACTTCTCATCAGACTGTTTAGTGACTCATTGGTGACATTTGGCTTCAGATTTTGTTTGTTTTTCTGCAGTATTTTACTGTTTTTTTATTTATTATTTTTAGCTGTGAATCATTGCCTTGCACCCATCTACCCCCATTTTCCTCTCTTCGTAAGCAAGTGGCCAAGAAAAGCTTGCGTTGGAATTGTTTCTGTACAACTGGGGAAGGAATCTGCAGTAGTACCTGATGGCTGGTGTTGATAACAACAAGGAAGGAGCTCTCAGATACTTCGGTTCCACACACTTTTAGAAAACACGTAATTAGTCTTCAAATGTAGTCAGGCATTCTTCAAAGGAATACATTTTTCTTGCATGCGAAAGTTTTCAAAAGATTTGTGTGATATCGTAGTGCTCAGACTATGCATTGTAAATGACTCACAGCAACTGCCCCACCAAGTCTTTAGATGAGTATTTGAGTTATAGCTGTTTCTATATTTGCTTCGGTTAATTAACTGTGGCATCAACTTAGAGAAGAGGTGTCATTTGAAAGAAGAGGGATAAAAGTCAGCTGTAGTAAGACAGAGTGCATGTGTGTGAATGAGAGGCAGGACGGTGGAACAGTGAGTCTACAAGGATCAGAGGTCACAAAGGTGCAGGACTTCAAGTACTTGGGGTCCACTGTCCAGGAAAATTGGGAGTGTGGTAAAGAGGTAAAGAAGAGAGTCCAGGCAGGATGGAGTGGATGGAGAAAAGTTTCAGGAGTGATTTGTAAAAAAAAGGTGTCAGCAAAGGTCAAAGGAAAAGTTTACAAGATAGTGGTGAGACCAGCTATGTTGTATGGTCTGGAGACAGTGTCACTGACAAAAAGACAGGAGAAAGAACTGGAAGTTGCAGAAATGAAGATGCTGAGGTTCTCCTTAGGAGTGACAAGGATGGATAAGATCAGGAATGAGATCATCAGAGGTACAGCACGTGTTGAACAACTGGGAGATAAAGTTAGAGAGGGCAGACTGAGATGGTTTGGACATGTCCAGAGGAGGGACAATGGTTTGGACATGTCCAGAGGAGGGACAGTATGTATATTGGTAGAAGGATGTTAGAAATGCAGCTGCCAGGTAAAAGACAAAGAGGAGATACATGGATGCAGTTAAGAGAGGATATGGAGGTAGATGGAGTGAGGACAGAGGATGCAGAGGACAGAGTGAGATGGAGGAGGATGACTGCTGTAGAAGAAGGAAAAGTCAAGAAAAAAAAAAGAAAATAAGAAAATTGCAGTTAAACATGAAGCTGCCTTTAACAATTGATTCTCACCAGGATTTACTGCACAACGTCTGGTTTTCAGTCCATATTTTGCATATCATTTACACCCACTCTTTACTCCTCCTCAGACTCATATTCACAAAGTAAATTATGTAGAAGGCATTATGTTGAAAAAGGCCACTGGAAAACCACCATCAGGAAACAAGTTTTCTTCCACTTCCATGAGTAAAAAGTGTAAATTAAAAACAAATAAATAAAAAAAGACATTTGTAATGGTTGTAATAATAATCTGGAGAAAATTTGAAGAAATTAACCACATTTGAGTGTTTTTGTTTAAAACAGGAGTAAAACATTAAAGTTCATGCTCAATAATCCAGGTACAAATCCAGCAATGTTCAGTCAGGTCATCTGAATGGTTTATTTTTTTTGCTGAGACGTTTCATCCTTCAGCCGAAGGACTTCTTCAATCTGAGGAGCCACCAACAAACTGAGGGGCCATTTACACAACACATATTTTGAGTGAAACCGCACCTTTCTGTAGTGCGGCCGTTAATTTATATGACAATGCTCCCCACCCCGTTGCATAATCTGTAGGTTTCTCAACCCACCTCCCAGAGTGGAGGGTTTCTGGTGGACTGCCCGCAGATGTGTCAACAGTCCCACAGAGGTGTTGGTGTTAAAAGTACATGCGCAATACATGTGTATATTTCACGCACGTGTGGACCAATGTCATATTTCTATCAACAACAATTAGTGTTGTAGTACTTGAGACCAGTCTTGGTCTTAAGACCAGTCTCAAGACACTTTTTAATGGTCTTGGTCTTATCTCAGTCTCAGACATTGAGGAATTGGGATTTTATTTCAAGACCAGTCAAGACCACAACTGTGGAAATATCACTAAACTGCCAGAATATTGTCCAGTTTATTTGTCAACATCTTTGTTTTAATTGGATGCAAAACGTACTGGTTCAAATCTACGTGATAACATGACTCATTGCCAAATACATGTTTTTGTTACACTGTCATGCCCACCGCTTTTCACTCACACACAGTCCTGTACCAACAGAACAATACAGACAACAGAACATAACGTCGCAACCAGGTACAGTCCGGTATGTACCACTAAAAGATTCTGTAACAGTACGCAGTACCTGGAAGAGAGGGGAGCGGCTGTCTGCTGTAAAGCCTCATTCAGAACCAGTCATGGCTGCACTTTGGGTCAGAATAGATTTGCTAGCAATTAGCAGTCTAAAACACGACTTATTAATCAGTTAATAATTAATGTTTTTTTATAATTTCAAATGAGTTCTGAACTGTTCGTGCTGGAGCCTCGTTTCTCTACTGTGGTGAAGTTAGTTTTACGTTGGATGTTGGACATTTGAGCTTCGTGGCTTCAGAGGTGTGCTCCTTTCATTCGATCCGAAGCAGGCAGTATGATTTTGAGATCAACCTGTATAAATAAAGTTTGAATGAATGAAAAAAAAAAAAAAGACCATCAATACATGCTGTCATTTTCATTCTAAGGCCTGCTGATGCTGATTTTCACGAGTCCTGTCTGCTCGTTATAAAAGCTTTCACCAGTCTTTGTCACACACACACAGAGAGAAAAGGTTTACATCTTGTTTTTCCAAATCCTGTTTTTGTGACACCTTTCCCATGTGCCTTGGAAATTATACTTAAATAATTAAGTGAATTCTCTGCTCTTTGTGTATTTGTGTCAGGTCAGTAAAACGGGTGCAGAGGGAGCGGTGCTGGATGAGGCCAAGAACATCAACAAGTCCCTGTCGGCACTGGGGAATGTCATTTCAGCGTTGGCTGAAGGAACGGTACGGTGGAAAAATGTTCTGCACTCCCTTCAGTCTGTTGAAAGCTGTCTAAGATCTGCCTTCTTCATTATTTGCCTTAAACTGGTAGCTCATGCTTGTTATCTGAACCAGGTGAATAATGAGCCAGAAGTGTTAGAGCAACCCAAATATAGTATAATTTAAAATCAGTTACATCACCATTGCTATGAATCCAGGCAGTTATGGAAAAAGCTTGAGCCCTACTCTAAATGAATCATTTAAGTCATTTAATTATAATATTGGAAAGAGTTAATATTACTATATTACCTCTTAACTGCAGGTACAATAGTTCAACATTAAGACTAAAAATGAGATTAAAAGTGAACTAGTTTATGTCAAAATGTTTTATATTTTGTCACCGAGAGTGCAAATATAACAGCATGGATTAGGCACCCTAGATGAAATATTAAAGGCTCCATATTTTATTTAACAGAGCCATAATCTTTAACTTATCGTAGATGAACATAAAATGGGAAAGATACGTGAAAATCTTTGCACCAGGTTTGAAAAACTGGGACTTTTGACTCTCGGGTCAAATCAGTAACACATTAGCTGGTTTTCTGCCCCATTTAATCAATGAGTCTCTGCTGTGGCAGCTGTAATACGTTCCATTTGACCCCCATGCTGTGGTCCTCTGAAGGCACTCATATTAAAACGTTTACCATCTCCTCTTAAATAAAGCTCAGAGAACTCCTCATAAACCTACTGGAAGGGCTGACAGATTATAAAAGCTCCAGCAACGTGTGAGAAACACAGCGGCATTCATTCCTTATCCACCGATCAAGGCCGCACTCTTTAAAGCACTTCAGAGGTTAAACCAGTAACTCTGTGAATGATGTGGCAGAAATAGAGCAGTCTTTTCTTTTATTCCTCTCCACTGTTGCTTACAACACACATTTCAAAGGAAGGCATGATGGAGCAGCAATTCAGAAGGTCTTTGAGCCTGAGATACCCCTCTGTCTTTTTTTACGCCTCGTTTTGTCAATCGTGAAACTCCATCCTTCCTTTTGTAGAAATCCCACGTGCCGTATCGTGACAGCAAAATGACTCGCATCCTTCAGGACTCGCTTGGCGGGAACTGTCGCACCACCATGTTCATCTGCTGCTCCCCCTCCAGCTACAACGACACCGAGACCAAATCCACGCTGATGTTCGGCCAACGGTAACTTGAATCTGTGTAAAGTAGCCCTGAGCTGCTGCACGATGACACACGTCTCACTCAGCATCTTCGACGGGTTTACAGTCGCTCCAACGTCGCCATCGACCCACACACAGCTGCTGGTTTCTTCTTCAAATCTAATAGCGAGATGTGGTCCACTTTCCAGATTTTGCTATTTCGCTATTTAAAGAAACTCAGAAAAATAGTTGTGTTTTGATTCTCTTATATGAATTTTGGACGGTTATCAAAATCCAGCATAAAGGGTGTGGCACATTGGAACAAGAAAAAAAAAAAGATAAACTATAAAAACCGATTTATTGTAATTTTAATAGAAATCAAAACACTCATAAAGTAAAGTCTATTTGAATTGTGTTGTGTTTTGTTTACAATAAAAATGTTTTTGTATGTTTACAAATGCTCACAACAAATTTAATAATAAAAAAAAAAACATCCGATATTTGATAGTTCTACTGTACAAATAACATTTCATCAAAAGTCTAATTTGGTGAGAATTTCTCTTATAAGGTTATTTGCCTTGCTGGTATAAGGAATCTCTTGTTTAAGAACACAGTGTTCTCTCAGTGAAGTGTGAAATTAAGGAGCAGACACTGAGCACCGTGGCTTCATCACAATGAGTGCTTCTTTTCAATGATAAGAGCAGAATAAGACACTCCATCATCTTAGAATTTGTACAATCGTTGTGTTTCAGTGTGATTGTTTCAAGCGGTCTGTTGCACTGAGGCCCTGCAGCCTCCTCCTCCTCCTCTGTGCCGCCAAACTCTGTTTGCTTAAACCCAATTTGCATACCAATTAATGAGATGCAGGACCATTTTCAATGAACAGCCATAGCCTGAGCGTCACACTTCTTTTTTTTCCTGTATCTTTTCCACTTTTGCACTCTCCTCCTACCTTTCCATCCTAATCTGTCACGCTCGCTCCTTCTTTTCTCCTGCTGTCTCCCTCCAATTAGAGCCAAGACCATTAGAAACACGGTAACCGTGAATCTGGAGCTCACAGCAGAGCAGTGGAAAAAGAAGTACGAGAAGGAGAAGGAGAAGACCAGGTCAATGAAGGAGACTATCCAGCGTCTTGAATCTGAACTGAACTGCTGGAGGAACGGTAATATTTGACACCAATCTTTCTGGCTTACATGTAATTATCATTTCCTACCAGGAATCTGAGAAAGTGGCAGCTGTGTCAAATGTCAAACTAGAGAAATTTCCTGCAAAAATGCAGTGTGAATGAATGCATATTGCAGAGGAACTTGCTGAAAAACAGCTGAAATTAGCTGAAAAAAATGAAAAAAAGAAAAGCTGAAATCTTGCTAAAATTGAAGAACACACCTAAATTAGGAGAAGAAAGCAGAAAGAACACATATTTGCAGAATTTTGGTTAAATAAGCAGAAATGAGCACAACAATTAGGAAATTATCTAAAAATGCTGAAATTTGTAAAAATTAACTGAAAAGTAGCTGAAAAGGCAGAAAGAAGCTTAATCTACCAGAAGCGGAAAGATCTGAAATGAGCTATAAAAAATAAAAAAAATAAATAGATAAATAAATAAATAAATAAATAAATAAATAAATAAATAAATAAATAAATAAATAAATAAATAAATAAACCTTTGGAAAGACAAGTGAGCTTTTTACCACATGGAAGAGGTTCAAAAGTATGTGTGAAATCTAAATATTACATAAAATAGAGTAAAACTCTAAAGGATATGACTTCATAGTTTCCATCAGATATTTTGCTACTAGTTAAAATATAATAGCCAAAGGTTAATGGGATGTAGTAAAAGGAGTGTGGGTAGGCAGCAGACACCCAAACACCTGCTGCAGTAATATCCCCACTGATGTGAAGCAGAAGAAAGGACTGTAAATGCAAGTTCTCTAAATGATGAAAAGCTGACATTTAACTGCACACACTGAGTCGTTAGTGTGAATTATTGATATATGCTCATATTTATACAGGTAAAATGTGGAAAAAAGTTCATTTTCCAACCCAACCTGCAGCATAAAATGCCTCCTTCAACTTTTATTTGAATCTGAAACAGGCAGAAAGGCAGAGCTCATTTTCAAATTAACAGTTCTGGCAGGTTCCCAGGAAGTGCATTATGGGATGACATTTTCAGACTTTTAACTAGTTCACCTTTCCTGAAAGGCTCTATTTAAGGTTAGATGTTTTACTTTTATTGACTGAGACCATTTCTGTCAAAAGGTCACAAAAAAAACTAAAGTTTGATGAAAACTTTGAAATGTTTAGTCTGTTTTACTGAATATTTATTGAAAATTTATAAAATGTTAACATGAACTGCAATTAACACAAACAAACAAAATAAAGAGCAGCAATCCACTAGTTTTAGCCCTGCCCAAATTGCTCACCACTAGATTCATGCTTAAATCATTTTTTCTGCAAAATGAGCCTATCCCAAAGAATTATCTACAACAGGTAAGATGTTATTTGTTCCAAAAAACCTCACTTCAAATCATTCAAAACACATCTTTAATTGTTGGCAATCAGTAATTTACAAACGTTTATCAACAAACTCAGATAAATTATTTATGGAGTCAAAGTCACGTCTCTGGCCTCGTTTTTTTTTTTTTTTTTTTTTTTTTCCTTACTTTATGCTTTTTAGATTATTATTATTATTATTATAAAATTGTTCTGTTTTTATTCCGTGACAGGCCAGTTTATTCATTCAACCTTTATTTTGACAGGTTAATCACATTGAGCCTCGGGAACTCATAGAGAGACCTGATTTTAACAAAGAGTGACGACAACATTTGACAACAAAGAAAATAGAAG
>JARVLU010000001.1:47856568-47874505 GCA_031762415.1 Simpsonichthys santanae | reverse complement strand
TATATATATATATAAATAATAATTTAGCATTATTTTTCTACTTAGGTCTTCCTGGAGACAAGGCAAGTTAAAAAATATATATATATACGTGTATACGTATATACTTTTACTTTGTGAAGTGCAATAAAACTCCACTTTATAGTCCAACACAAACAATCTTTTGAAAGAAGACAGACGTGTTCTGTTGCAAGGGAAACAGATACGTGCATTTATAGCTAGTCTTGAATTCATTGGATAACAGCACTGCAAAAGACATCAGAAACTTTTCCACTGTTCTTTAACGGTTTACACAAAAAAAAAAAAATGTGTTTTTGAACGTTTCTTTCAAAGCATGGTGCATTTTATTTTCATGCTTTGACGCTTGGGTTTGCATTTCATGTTTGTTATGTTTGTAGTGGAACAAAGATCCATTCACTCACACAAACCTGATGTTTGACTGTCAGTACATAAAAAGACCTTGTGGGTCATATTTCCTGTTGACATTCATATCACATTGAAATTAATCTACAAGTAACACTAAACAAGTTATTAAACAATAAACACGTGGAAATGGTAATCCACTGTAAACATTGTAAGACATGTAATATTACGACTGTTTTTGCTGCAGATTAGTGGCGCATCAGGGACATTTCTGGCTCCAGATTTAAAGGATTAGCAGTTTCCAGCTACAAATAAGAGGCCTTCTATTTATGAGCAGCACCATTTATTTCAGAGATCTACGTCAGTAACTCTGAGTGCACTGAGGTGTCAGGGGTTGTTCCTGCTAAATCACAAAGTCCTCAAATCTCCCTCATCACATGGTGTACCATTCTTCGCACACAATCTGTTGCTGTTTTCCCATTGCCCATCTCTGTCACCATGGCAACTGAAAGGAAGTGGCTTTTGTCCATGACATAGCGTTGGTCAAAAACAGTCGGGGCAACTGTGTCTGATAAAGATGGTAGAATATCTAAAAAGCACTTCTAATACCCGTTCACAGTAAACAGTAGCTGGTGAAACAGACAGAGAATGCTATCAGTTCAGTATTTAGGGTCTCCTTGTAACAGCTCGGCGCCTAGAGCCATGTTTGGGCAAAAGAAGGGAAGCAGCATCAGTGAAGCCAAACTAAAGGACAGGTTGTAATAGGGCAGCCTATGGCAGCAGGTTTTAATCAATGATTATTGGCTTGAAAATGTTCCAGTTGTTCTTTTTTTTTTTTTTTTTTTTTTTTTCCAATTTGGACAAGTGGTCTCATAAATCTCTTTATGCATAAGCAATTAATTATTATTAATAATGTGTTGTTCACAAAGCTACAGCTCAGCAGCAACATTAAAACAGTATAAGTTTATGTTTTGGGGGGCAGCTGTGCGTGAGTGGTCAGAGCAGTCGTCCTCCAATGCAAGAGTTGGGGGTTCGATTCCACCAGCAGTCACATGCACCTGTCCAACCAGTGTGTGTCCCGTCAGTGTATGAATGTGATAACGCACTGTAGAGACATAGTAGAGTGATTTGTGGGTAAATGAGGGCACAGATTGTGTTGTAAAGTACTTTGTGTATCTTGGTAGTAGAAAAGTGCTACAGACCATTTACAATTTTCCAATTTTAAAAACTAGACCACATGTATATACTGTAGTAAATTATGGCTCTAGATCAATGCACTAATATCATGCATGCAACACTTTTTAATTGACCATTTTGTCAATAAGAAGTTATACTTTTTAGTTCACATTAACACATTTTACTTGTCCATTTCAAACATTAAAAATGTGAACAGAAGTATGCAAGTATATTTTTTAAGCTAAAAGTATAAAATCCCATTTAGCCGGTTGTAATCAAAATCCGAGGGACTTGTCTTCAAGCCAATGTGATGGAGTAAGGAAAATACAGCTTGCAGGGGTTGGATGCAGAGTTTGAAATTTAGCTTAACACAAACATAACGTTTGTGTTGAAGTGACATTTCTGCTGGACTAACATTATTATCATCTAATATCTCTTAATTTTATGAATTTCTTGAATTTCTGGTTATCAGAAAACAACTGCACCATTTAGGAGGTGGTAATGCCCAAGTAATTAATCATCATGTTTTCTTCATAATTTTGACCCTGGTGCTTATGTAACAGTTTGTTCCATGTGATACTGATAAACTCGTTGCATTTATAAAGTTATAGTTTTGTCCTGTTGACTATGCTTAAAGAGTTCCACACTACAAACTGAACTGTGTAAGACTAGTCTATTTTATTCTATTACATGTCTGAACTTTGAATAATGCTAAATTCATTTTAGGGTGATGTGGGGTTCAGTAGACATGAAAACATAAGAAGTCAACTATTGAAGAATTCATCATGTTTGCAGGGTGACTGTTCTACGTTTGGAGCCACGGCTGCATCAAGATCCATTTGGCCTGTGTCGGTTTTGTGCTGTGGGACCGATGCAGAGTTGTTTCAGACAAATCAGCAATGAGGACAGGATTTAAAACAAAGTTCAAGAATGCTAGTTCCTGAGGAAATCATCAGGCATTGTAAGAGTAAGCCACATGTATTTCAACTGTTAAGGCATTGAAGATATTTTTGCATGAAAACTGAAAATGCACCTATTTTCAACCCACCTTGTAAAACGAACTGAATGAAGTCATCACAATAAAATACAACAGATTTTTTTTCAACAAATGTTTTTTTTTCACTTTTTTAAATCGGTTGTAACAAATACCACTTTTAGCATCAAAGTAAGCTGAGTACAGCAACACTTTTAGCACAGACGCAGCTTTTGCACACACCGAGCTCAGGATCAGATGCTGAAACACATAAATGTCATCATTTGCATTCCATTTAACAAAAAAACATTCATGTGAATGCAAGCCAGCATATCTGGGACGGATCATCTCAGATTTGAAGCAAATAGAAAATGTGAAGGTCAGCAGTCCTTCTGCTAACATCAGCTAATGGTCACTTGCCAAGACGCTGCCCAGAATACAAGTTCCAGCGTCAGCGTGCAGGTTGATTTCTGGCAGACCCTGCTTGTTTCTCCTCGGCCCTGTCAGTTCCCGTGCGCTGTACAACTTTCAGGCAGAAACGTAAAATGTTTGTTCTTCTCCTGCTAATATTGGCACATAGCATTCTAGCTGTTAAAGTTCGAAGTCTTCTCCAGCTTAGAGTTGATGTCATCAGAAAAAGTTGAAAAAAAAAAAAATGTGTTTGCATAATTTTCAATTGTGTTTATGTCATTTGTCTTAAACTTCTTAAGTTAAGAATGTGATGCGTCTAATGGTACAATTCAAAACATTCTTCTTAGTTTTATTCTTCTATTCATTTAAAGATCTAAGTCTTGTTGAACGTTGTACCCAGCGGCTTCATAGTTTACATGGGAGACAGGTCGTGATATCCTGCCAGTGTTTCCGACTTCCTGTTGCTTCTCTGTTGCAATCAATTTGCCGTTTCCTCTTTTTCACACGAGGCTGTGGCCTTCCACTGCATGCATTTATAAAAACTGTCTTCATGCCGTCTTAATGCATGTCGAAATCCCTGAAAAGAAAAGAAGCCACTCCTGTTGGATTTAGATGTGTCTCAGTCCCACTCCAGACTTGCCTATGCTTTACATATGAGAAGGTGGGGATTTGCCTATCACAGCCACTCTTACTGTCATTTGCATCTGCGCTGTTAGACTAAAAATAACGTTAGAACTGAATGCGTTCAGTCTGAAACAGCGTCGTTTGTTTTGCCAATACAAAATACAGGAGACAGGAAAATACAGCAGCATTGGAGGGGAATACATCAAAAGAAAAAAAAGTAGTTAAGGGAGTTTAGCAGCAAGAGGAGGGAGGCGGACGTCAGCGTGAGCGTGTGTGTTTCTAACTGTGAAGTAGGAGGAGAGAAGCAGCTGAAGGAGGAGGAGGAGGAGGAAGGGGTGCTTCCTCTTTAGACTGGGTTGAACTGCTGAGGTATCCCAGCAGCCTCAGACCATAGCAAAACCTGGTTATAAAAAGCTGCATCGCAAAGGGAACCCTCTGAAGTGCCTCTCAGCCACAGCATGACCAGGACCGAGAGCCCGAGACCGTGGACCTAACAAAACAATGTCCAGCCTAATTCTGAGACTGCCCAACGCACACCCCATCATCATGGAACGAGAAGACAGCGGGAGAAACAAGACCATGTGAGTATCCATCCTCTGAATCGGGGTTTACGTGAGATGTGCTGACTTGTTGCCAGATGGTGTTTCCATTCATCACTGGATGATTTATTTACACATTGTTGTTATGGCACACAAACAAATGAGCAAACACACAAATATTACAAATTATTTAGTGTTTTTTTTATATATATATCAGTTCTTCAAGCCACATGCTTTCTAGTTACATCCTTAGACGTATTGGAAACTAATTTAATGGAAGTAAAGTGTGTACTCAAATATTTCTTGTTTCTGCACAGTGGAAAGAACTTTATGTGTCGACTCCAGTGCATGTTCACGCAGCCATCATGTCCAGACAGGTGAGGTTCCTCGTGAAGAGTTTTGCATCTATTTTGGTTTAAAAATAGCCGGTCTGCTCGAATATTTCCATCTATGGCATCATGAAAGGATTCAAATGATCTCGAGACGCCATGTTTGCTTTGGCACAGCACATGTGTGCCAGCTTATTCCAGAGTCCAACATTTTTTCTATGAATTTGATAAGCCCATCTTAATGCTTTCATGACTAGACTGCCTCAGTGCTCTCGCAGCTTATGAAGACTTTTTTTGTTGTTGTTGTTATTATTAATTTACTCAAATTAGATTCTGTTTGAGTAATCTCTCTTGCATTCCCTCCCAGCAGGCTAAGTTTAGAAGATACCCAACAATGGTCACAGTCACTGGAAAGGCTTCTTGAGTCTAAATGTAAGTTTAGTTCGCAAAGCAGAACATTAAGTTAGTTCAAATTAAAGTTAAAAAAAAGAATAGTTGAATTAAAAAAGCTGAAGAGCAATATAACTTTTGCTACACACTTGATGTGTGTTCTCGCAGATGGACTGGCAACTTTTCGCAACTTCCTCAAATCAGAATACAGTGACGAGAATATTGAGTTCTGGCTCACCTGTGAGGACTACAAGAAGATCAAGTCTTCATTCCGGATGTCCTCAAGAGCTAAAAAGATTTATGAACAGTTCATCAAGGCAGAATCGCCTAAAGAAGTAAGTCAGGCCTAAACAATGTCTGCGCACACACTTTATTTCTCGCTTGAGCCGTGACCATGTAGAATCAAAGAGAAAGACGTTGATCATCAGCTCAGATGTTGACTCTCCCTCATGTGTGCCTTCTTCCAGATCAACATTGACTATCACACTCGAGAGCAGATCAAAAGAAACGTCAAATCTCCCACCGTGCACTGCTTCGACGAGGCTCAGAAGATCGTTTACGGGCTGATGGAAAGAGATTCGTACCCGCGCTTCCTGCGCTCGGACGTTTACAGAGCGCTCCTGGATAGCCTTGCTGCCGACGCCACGAACGGATGAAAAGCGCGGTCGGCAGGAGAAGAGAGGAGAAGGACGTTGGAACCTGCAACTGGAAAGCTTGAGCTCCTCCAGGAGGAGGAACTAAAAACGCAACGACCGAAGGACGGCGCACGGACACAGTCTTCACACCTGAGCACGTACACAAGACGAAGAACACCACACTCCTGCAGACTGAGCGGGATCTGCACTGTTGGAACTTCATAGAACGAGCTGGCACTGGATGACGGGACAAACGAACACATTTGAACGAACTAGCGGGGTGACGGATCCCTGCTCTGAATGTTCAGCCGCATATCCACCTGTTGTCCTTGCAGAGGTGTTTCATGCACAAAGGGTGTAAGATGCAACTGTCACACTTGATTAACTCTGTACGCGAGAGGAAATGTGTGCGAGAGGATGTTATTATGACATTCAAGTGCTACTTACCAATAATAAGCTGTCGCAGCAGAGCTGGCCAAATTATCAGACGGAAGCACCAAGAAAAACATAAACTGATATGTTGTTTAAAAAAAAATGTACAGAATGCTGCTTTTGTTGCAAAAGGCATTCTAGGACTCTTCATGAGCACATTTATTTGTAACCTATAGATTTTAAAAACGAATGCATGTTTCTCTTTTGTTCTAGATTTAGACATTCAGCGCCAATATTTATTATCTTTAAGGTTGATTATTTTCAAACGTGCAAAAACTCGTATGTTTAACGTAAATCCAGGATAGGTTTTGACTTGTGCTAACAAAAAAAAAAAAAAAAAAAAAAAAAAAAAAAAAAAAAAGAAGAAATATGCACATTTTTTGAGAAGCCTTAAGCTGTTGCACTATTGAAACCAAGGACTTCCTGTTTTTTACAACTACTGATGACAAACTTAATTCCGCACGTCGACCTCTGGCCAAATTCAGTTCCTTCCAGCCTGAAATGTGACAGACTTTGTGCAATAAACATCTGAGTTTGATGATAACACATAATTAGGATGTCACATTGCATGATAGAATGATAAAATATTTTCTATAAGAAGACTTAATACTGCTTTACAAAGCACTCGGCGTGAATGTGTTCGATAAATTAACTTAAACCTACAGGTTGTTTTATTTATTATTCATTGTCACCTTCTGAGTGCAACGTTTGCTGCAGTGTTGAAGTGCTTGTTGAAATGTTAGTGATTTTAATAACATTAAATTATTTGAATTGCTCTCTCTTAGACGGAGTTTTTAGTTGCATGCAAGACAATATTTCACAACCTCGGGTGCTGCTTGCTCTTAGTTCAGTCATGTGACATTGTGAAAATAAAAGCAACACACCTAAAAAAAATAGACAAAGAAAGACCTTTAAAATATTTAAATATTGAAAAATGTTTGCACAAAGAGCAAAGCTTGGTTCAAACCAACAAACACAAAACACAGACTGTGCTAAATGAAGTTTTGAATGTTTTTCCTATTGTTTTTGTTTTTTTTTTTCATCTTTCGTTTCCATTAACTTAAACTGAAGACTTGTCCAGAAGGTGGACAAGATGTCAAACACAGCTGCAAGTCCACTTTAACTTTTTAAATGGAAAAAAATAAATAAATAAAGGAAGAAGAAATAAATCAATTTAAAAAATAGAATCCTGATATAATCCAAGGGTTTTGTTTCCTCTTATCATTATTATCATTATGTTTTTTTTTTATTTTATTTTTTTATTTTTTTTATTTTTTAATGAAAAATAGCATTTGACTCATAAGTGGCATGTCTCGTTTGGCAAACAGGAAGGCCTGGACTTCCAGTTTCTTAAGAAACAGGCGTTATGAGAAATGAAATCTGTTCGACGTCTTGCAGAACTGGACTCGTTGAAGAAGATGAATGGAGCTCGAAATAAAGTCTCAATGTTGTTGAACACAACAGTCAAACGGATTACAGATTACAAATTATTGACTGAAGCCCCATAGTGAAATAAATTAGGCAGCATCTTCTTGCAGTTTTTCCTTCTTCAGGGGTCTCCACAGTGATACTGTACATCCTCCTCCATCTCACTCTGTCCTCACTCCATCTACCACCATGTCCTCTCTAACTGTATCCATTTATCTCCTCTTTGTCTTTTTCCTGACAGCTGCATTTCTAACATCCTTCTACCAGTATACCCACTGTCCCTCCTCTGGACATGTCCAAACCAAAGTGTCTCAGTGTGTCCTCTCTAACTTTATCTCCCAGTTGTTTAACATGTGCTGTACCTCTGATGATCTCATTCCTGATCTTATCCATCCTTGGGGAATCTCAGCATTTCATTTCTACCACTTACAGTTCTTTATCCTGTCTTTTTGTCAATGCCACCATCTCCAGACCATAAAACATAGCTGGTTTCACCACTGTCTTGTAAACTTTTCATTTGATCTTTGTTGACATCCTTTTGTCATAAATCACTCCTGAAACTTTTCTCCATCCACTCCATCCTGCCTGGACTCTTTTTCACCTCTTTACCACATTCCCTAAAACCCCATTATAAAACAATGCATTTATCTCAGTAATTTTTTTTTTTTTTTTTACCTCTGTCCCTTTACTTTAGATTTTTTAATTAGATCACCAGGTGGAATTCTCCTTTTATATTTGAGAGCCCCTGTAACAGTCACCAACAGGTCACTTCAACTCATCCTTGAAGCAGAACCTTCTATCAGCCAGATGTCCTTGTAGAGTCACCTCATTCAACAACATTTTTTCAGTTTGGATGCATAGTGTAAAACCTCACTAAACATTTATTTTGGTAATGCTGTTTCAAATGCATGCAGAAAGCAGAATCAGATGTTCCACATCTGACTGCCATTTGGTTTATCTCAAAGCCATGTCAGCCAAGGTATATCCAGGTCAGCAACTATCCTGTTTACAATAATGTCCACCCCAAGTTAGCAGACTGAGAAGAACGACAGAGCCACACTTATAAAAGTAAGTGATAAATGCTGATTCTAATCTTTATTTACAGCTGCAGCAGCTTTAATGCTGGAATGGAAAAGAGGACAAGGTGAGTATCTTGGTTCACTCAGAAATATTGCAGCAGGGGTTTTCAAACCGTACATGATTTCTTACTGTTGTATTTGTAGAATAAGCTGAGGAGTAGAAGGAGATGAGGTCCTGGTTTTTCAAGGGAGTAGTTGAAGATCCAAGCAGAGGTGAGTACTGGTGTGGTTTGGTAGTTGAAGGGACACTGTTGATCCACAGGAGAGACAAGAAGGAGCAAGGAGGTCTTGGGAAAAGCTTGAATTAATTAGACATGTAAGTCTGTGTAGAAGCTTACAGGAGGTTAGTACTAGCTGTTGAGAAACAGGTTAGTCAGGTGTCCATGCATTCCTGAATGACAGTAAATGTCCCAGGCTGAAGAACGTCTGGCAGGAGCTTTTATACACCAGCAGAGCAGTATTTCAGCAGCAGGTGGTGCAAGATGGTTGGTTGGTGCAGCTATAGAGAGAGTGGGTGTGGCAGAGACAACCCAAGAATCCTACAGTACCTCCCCCTCAACACTTTTACCAAAACTGTACAGTAATGTGAGTTCATCAAAGTGGAAGTGCAGGAAGCTCTTCAAAAAAAGAAGTTAGCCAAGAACAAATATGACAGTGAGAAGACTGAAGAGAGATGCAATGTAGAGCAAAGAGTGAGGTAGGAACGGCAAAGCAGAAGGCAAATGGTGAGTTGTATGGGAGATTGGAAACTAAAGAGGGTGAGAAGTATTTGTACCAATTGGTGAGACAGAGGGATCAGGTTGGAAAGAATGTGCAGAAGGTTAGGTTTGTCAAAGATAGAAATGTTCTTGCAAGTGAGGAGAATGTGCTAAAAAGTGAGGAGAGTGTGACGGGAAGGAGTTATTTGAGGAACTAATGAATGAAGAGAATGAAAGAGATAGAAGATAAGAGGTCATAGAAACTGTGGCCCTGGAAGTGGGAAAGATTAGTGAGGGTGAAGTCCTGGAAAGCTCTGAAAAGAATGACAAAGGGGAAGGCAGTAGGTATGCACTTGAAATAAGAGGAATGAAAGTATGTAGTAAGACAGAATACATGTGTGCATGAGAGAGAGGAGGTGGAACAGTGAAGCTACAAGGATCAGAAGTCACAAAGGTGCAGGACTTCAAGTACTTGGGGTCCACTGTCCAGGAAAATTGGGAGTGTGGTAAAGAGGTGAAGAAGAGATACCAGGCAGGATGGAGAAAAGTTTCAGGAGTGATTTGTGACAAAGAGTGTCAGCAAAGGTCAAAGGAAAAGTTTATAGGACAGTGGTGAAACCAGCTATGTTGTATGGTCTGGAGACTGTGGCATTGACAAAAAGACCGGAAAAGGACTGGAAGTGGCAGAAATGAAGATGTTTAGGTTCTCCTTATGAGTGACAAGGATGGATAAGATTAGGAATGAGATCATTAGAAGTACAGCACAGGTTGAACAACTGGGAGATAAAGTTAAGAGAGGCCAGACTGTTGGACATGTCCAGAGGAGGGACAGTGGGTATACTGGTAGAAGGATGTTAGAAAAAGACACAGAGGAGATACATGGATGTAGTTAGAGAGGACATGGAGGTATGGTAGTTGGAGTGAGGACAGAGTGAGATGGAGGAGGATGACTCACTGTGGAGACTCCTGAAGAGGGAAACGCTGAAATAATAATAAGAACAAGATTAACTGTGGCAGCTATCTTGAATGTGGGAAATAAAAAATCTCAAAAGTGTTTACTACAATTTCAAAAGTTGTTCAGTTGTAGCTGTGTATCCAATGATTATTCTTGTTGTTTCATTAAAATCTGTCCTGTGGTTCATTTAAATATGTTGTTAACAGACAGAGTTGAGATTTATCAGTTCCATCCACCCTTTCATCAATCCATTATTTTTACCTGCTTCTTCCTTTTCTGGTTGCGGGGGTCACTGGTACCCATATCCAGCTGTCACTATGCGAGAGGCAAGGTACACCCTGGACAGGTCTCCAGTCCATCACAGGGACACATAGAGACAAACAATCATTGTCTCTCTCACTCACACATAGAAACAATTTAGAGTTACCAATCAGCCTAACATGCATGTTTTTGATCTGTGGGAGGAAACCAAAGTACCCGGAGAGAACATCTAAACTCCACCCAGAATGCACCCCCAGCTGGGATTTGATCTGGCGACCTTCTCGCTGAGAGGCGGCAGCTCTAAGAACTGCGCCACCGTGCCTCTGAGATTCATCAGTTGTAGCACACAAATCTTGCGTGATCTTTTAGCGCTCGGAGTATGTGTTGGGAATGACTCTCAGCTACTACTACACCAAATTTGAACTCAATATCTTTAAAACTGAACAAGTTATAATTGTTTTGTGTGTCTGTAAGGTCGGTTAGCTGTGGTGGCCATTTTGAATCAGTTTAACTCTATGAATTAGTCAGTTCTAAATCTAATTATTGAGTTTATCTAATATACGGTAAGCCCACTGGCTTGTGAACTATTTTGCTAACAGATGAACAAACACACATACTCAGGTAATTACATTATTACTTTCATCATTGCCATGATCATATTTTAAGAAATCTACATGATAAAAACAAAACTGGAATTTGACATTCATTTTTTTATATTTATAGAAATAAATCGAATAAAATAAAATAAATCTCAGACCTCTTCTTTTTACCCTGTGACTGAGTCACTGAATCAGCAGCAGACTGAGGTGAAGGAGTTACTGTGAGCCAAGTACCGGTAGTTGTCTGGTTATAATTAGGTGTGTGCTATTTACTAGTTTCCCTCCAGTGGTGGGGAGCTGCACGTGGCTGATACAAGCCGTTCATTCACAGAGTGCTGTTCTCATATTTTACAGCCAGCTTGAGTTTTACTGTTTACTGTTAACACATTTTGAAGCTACCATTTTTACATTGTGTTGTATTCTTATTTCTGTGCTTGTGTCATCAAAGCCACACTGCTGTGTTGATCATATCTGCTTTTCTCATTTTGTCAGAATTGGTAGCATGTGGCATTGTTATGACAGTAGTCAGATGTAGATTTTGAGACGAGGAGGGTCTGACGCAGATCTCAATTCGCTCATACGTGTCATTTCTTTACGTCAGGGTGTTCAACCAACCATTAAAACAAAAGAGATAAAAAAAACCTATGAAGTGTATTGAGCTCTAAAGATCATATGTATTTGATCATGTTTTATTATTAACCTATACGTGTTTTATTAAATGTTTTAATTTTATGTTTTATTTACATTTTGTTCTATCCTATTTATTTTTTTGTAGATTTCATATCTGAATGCAAAGGAATAATTTTAAGACTTTTTAAACATTTTGTCAGATCATACATATATTTATTTCGTTCATTTTTGGATAATGTTGTTTGAATTTCTAAAAATAAATTATAAATAAATCTGCATATTTAAATAAATAATTATACACTTATCATTGTTTTACATTCATTTGGCACTTTCTGTAACTACACATAGGATGAGGAAACAACCCTAATTCTGACAAAATTGTGACATGTAAAATGTACAAAATATTAATAATAATAGTATACTGTAGAATGCAATTTAAATCTCATAAACCCATATTTTGTTCACAATGGAGCATAGTAAATATACCAAATGTTTAAACTAAGATGTAAAAAAATAAGCTGATTTAGGCCTGGCGCAGTAAAAAAATCAATTATTTGCATGATAAATGAAAATTATCTACCTCATTTTCATTTATTGGCTTTATCGTTACGTCGTGTCTCTCTCTTTCTATTGACGACACTGGAAGACAAAGGTTCAACTCCGGTGTTCTTCACTGACCCCTCTCTTTCTATTTTTTCTTTAAAATCCATTTTAACCATCCAAAATTGTGTTTTTGAATGGTTAAAAGCAGCTTAACTGAGAAGCTAAGCTACGAGCTAAGCTAACAGGCCGACCTCTGGGAAAAAACCTCCGTCTTGTCGAAGCTCCAAAATTCACGGTTGAAACCCATGCCTTCGTCTAAAAAGTTTTTTTCTGTGCAAAAAGAAGCTGAGAACGTGTTTACTGATTTTTATTTAAAAGCTTTGTGTGAAAAATGCTATGCTAAAGAGCTCAAATCACACCGAGTGTCCTCCATTTTGTGAACAGAAAAACCGGAACGAGAGACAACCCAGGTCAAGTCAAAGTGCCTCCTCCCATTTTCTTAAAGAGACACGCTGCTCGCGCCCTCACTATCCATACTTCAGTTCAAACAGTCTTATACTGCTATTCATTGGTCCAAAAAGAAACTACACACAAAAATTAACCAACATTTCTTCTTAAATTTGACATTACTAATTATTGTCAAATTTCAAATAATATTATCGTTTATCGCAATAATTTCTGAGACAATTAATCGCCCAGCAAAATTTGTTATCGTGATAGGCCTAAGGTAATTTTGGATTTGATGGCAGGAATACAACTTTAAAAAGTGGGGATGGGGTCATCTTTACCACTGCAAAGCACCCAATCTTCTTTTAACACCAGTCTGTAAATGTTTCTGAGCTGAGGAGACCAGCTGCTGGAATTTTGTATGATGTTGTTGTTGTCCCATTATTGTCTTAATGTAGGATTCTAGCCGGTCAACAGTCTTTAGGATTCTTTTTTGTTTCATGATGGGCCAAATGTTTTTGGTCAGTGAAAGATCTGGACTGCAGGCAGGCCAGTTCAGGACCCAGACTCTTCAGCTACTAAACCAGGCTGTTATAATGGGGGCAGAGTGCTGTTTAGCATTGTCTTGCTAAATGATGCAAGTCCTTCTCTGAAAAACAGTGTCTGGATGGGATATAATCTAAAACCTGTATATGCTTTTACGCAGTGATGGTACTTTTCTAGATGTGTAAGCTGACCATGCCATAGGAACTAATGCATCCCCATACCATCAGAGAGGAAGACTTGAACTGTTCGCTAATAACAGGCTGGAAGTTTCCTCTTTTCTTTACAAAGAATGTGGCATTCGTGGTTTCCAAAAAGAGTTTCAAATTTTGATCTGATCACATAACAGTTTTATATTGTCCTTCATTTTATACGTGCCCAGAGGAGAAAGGCTGTTTCTAGATGGTGTTCACATATGGCTTCTTCTTTGCATGATAGAGCATTAACATGCATTTACAGCAGTACAGAAAAACTGGGTTTACAATTATTTGAGCAGTGATATAACAGAATCACACCTGTTTGTAATGCTGTGGTCCCAGGGGGCCTGAAGATCACGGGCATTCTATAATGACTTTCAGTCTTGTCCTACGAGCTCAGATTTCTCTGGATTCTGGGAATATTTTAATGATATGATGAACTGGAGATGATCAGATATATAAAGGCTTCCCAATTTTCTACTGAGGAACATTTTTCTGAAATTGTTTTACTTTTTTAGACAGTTTTTCACACACTGATGAACTTCTGCCCTTCTTTAACTTAGAGCCATTCAGCCTTCTAAAATGCCCTTTTTACACACAGTTCTTTGCAAACGCCAGGTCTCTCTTGTAAATGAGTCCTCGGGGCTCAGTGGGATTAACCTGCCTAAATAAAGGTTGAATGAAAAAAACTTGTTGCCAATTAATCTAATTAGTTGCGTAATGACCCTCCAGCTGTTTCTTATTTATACAACTTACTTTTACAGCCTTTGGTTGCCCCTGGATAAAAGTTTTTCAAATCTGTTGCTGCCATAAACTTCAAAATTACTGAAATAAAGAATAATAGTGCAGTTGCTTACTTTAAACATTTGTTTTCTGTATTTATTTGTGAATAAATCATGGCTTTATGAGATTTAAAAAATCCCAACATTCTGTTTTTATTTACATTTTACACAACGTCCCAACTTTGTTGGGATTGGAACTGTAAATGACCCTTTAGAAAACCATTTAAAAGTTGTAAAAAATATATTTATTTTGCATAGTTTCAATTTAACAATAACTAAACTCACTAAATAAAGTGTAAAATCAAAAACAATTGTAAACAGAATTACTTGCTTTTAGTGACACCCTCCACCAGAGTACCCACATTTTGCACCTCCAACCAGAATGAGCCATGCCGCTGCTTCATGTTTGGTGTTTGTGCTTCTTCTTCTACCTCTGCCCCGTTTAAAAATGTGTAATTTGAACCCCACAGAAACCAGCACCTGCAGGAGATGTCAGAGTGACTCAGGTAGATCTATACCCTCCCTTCTGGGCTGCAGCATTATTCTTTTTTTAACCATGTGACTCCCCCCCCCCCTTTCACCCACATGTCTTGGGAAGGGAGTCATGTTTACCTCTCCTCAGTCTTGCTTTTTTTTTTTTTCATTCATGCTCCCTCCCTCCATTCCCATCTGTCTGTGTTCATATCAGAAGTTGTGGATGGAATCCTGCCGAATCAGATAGACGTTAAAAGTAGGGATGCACGATATTATTGGCAGAGTATCGTATCAGCCGATATTAGCGATAAAGTTAAATATCAGACATCGGCCATTCCATCAAAATAACTCACTGATAATAAAGGTGCTGTTTTTCATATATATATATATATGTTTTTTGCCTGTTTGAACTTCCCTTGCTCTTACACAATTTTTATAGCAAATAAGCCTAAGTAAGAGGGCTATGTTCTGACAAAGGAGATAAGCTGACAATATTTTTTGCCTGAATTCATAGAGATTTGAGTTGATCGTTTAGATTGTATAACCACGTATTGGGCTTCTGTTTTAAGTTATGTTTGAATTTAATTGTCAGGTATATCAATTAATGCACTACTACTTATGCTTTTCACTTGTCACTTGTGAACAAGTTGAGATTAGATTTGTGAAAATTTACAAATTTGCACTGTTTGAGTGTTGTCATTGTATTAGAGAGTAAATGTCATGAATAAATTTGACAAGTTGAAGTGTTACATCATTTTCAGCTCCTTTCTGTCATCTGCATTTGGTAGCAGGTCAAACTGACAAAGACCATGCTGAATAATGTAGTATTTTAATTCCACAGCAGATAAAGCTATGTAGTCTCTGTAAGTAGGCCTAAGAAAGAAAAAAGAGGTATCGGTATTGGTTATCGTCCAAATAAGTTTTAACATATCGACATATCGGATATCGGCCAAAAATCCAATATTGTGCATCCCTAGTTAAAAGAGCTCTGCTTTTTTGGTGCAAAATAAAAAGTTTGGAACATTAAACGTCCGTCAAATAAAATGCAACTCAAAACAACTTTTTAATTTATTTATTTATTTTAAGTGAGAGCTTTCAGATTTGGAAAATTCTGATTTGGACGAGCTGGGAATGGCACAGTGTGATTTCTGACAGAGCTTTTCTCTCTGCGGGGCATGTTTGAGTAGCTCTGCCTCCGAGCTGTTGAGACTAAAGCCCATTTGATATGCTCCTCTCTGAGCAGAGGTTGGCTTCACACACAGAGAGAGAGAAGGGGCAGAAGTGGGGAGGGGGATCTCATTGACTGCTTAAATGGCTTCCATTACACTTCGGCAAAAAAAAAAAAAAAAGCATGAATTTATTATTTTGATTTCAAAGGATCTTTAAACTCCTTTCATATCGTCCCTCTGCATAATATTTTGTGCCCACACAGCACAGGCCTACCTGCCAGTGTTGTACGGACCCCTGCTTCGTAATATCTCTCATGAATTGCTTCTTTATCATCCCACACATTGTCTCAGAAGGCTTCTTTGTCTGGTGCTGAAGTGTTCATGCTCAGAATTTGTAATTTTTTTTTTATGTAGTTCTTTGTTTGTGTGATTATGAACATGTCTGAATCAACCTGCAGTGAAGAATGACAGATGTATCAGTCTTGAAATGAGGATTTAAAATAATAAAGCAGGGACTTCCATTCTACTTGAGTATTAGAATACCAGTAATTGAATAATGAACAATTAGCACATTTAAGCTTTTTTTTTTTTTTTTTTTTGCAAAATTTACTAGGCATAACTCTGCCTCCATGTCAGTGTTAGCATCAAGGGAATAGAAGCATAGAAGTGAATTGCTATAAAATTGCTCTTTATTGCTTTCTATTTTATGATGTTTTACAACCATATTATGTTTGTTCAGCATCGTTTGTACTTGCTATTTCTTCTAAGAATCTGCAGTGATGAGAAACTAAGTCTCTCAGCTGTGCTGTGATACCCTATCAGCGACACGTATCTGATGTCTTATCAGTATTTTGGCTCAACAGTGCAGAATCATAGCTCAACCTGCTATCTTAAATATGAAATAAGTACACTGTGCATGTAGGTAATATATGTTCCCTCCAGAAAATATTTAGAAAAAATATACTACTCAAGATTACTCGTCTTAAAACTGCCCAAAGTAATAAACTGTATTTGCAGTTGCAGTTTGGTATAAAAGAGTCTTGTTTTGTTGATGTTTGCTTCCTTTACTGACATGCATATTCATACACTTTCATAAAAGTAGTTTCTTTTTTCCAAGCCCTAAAAATATGTTTCTTCCTATGAGCTGTCATTCAAACTGAGTTACAAGTCATAAAAATAGTCACATGCCTGTTTGTGTCAGTGTGTTTGCTTTTCGTTCTTGTTTTTCTCAAGTATGCGATAAGGAAAAGACTGCTTTCATGAGAAAATATGCCATTTTGAAATATAGTACGAGCATTTGGAACATGCTGAGATAAAATCAGGTCCTTTGCATGTGTGTTTTTCCATCTCTTTAAAGGTTATCACCAACTCTTGAACAAAGCTTCACACTTACCATCCAACACTGTAACATAACACTCTGCGGGCTTTGTGTTTGTGTAGCATCACATTAAAGCATATTAGATGTTTAATAAGAATGCAGCTACACTGATTTATTTCAGGGCACACACATTTTCAAGTGATTACTCTGGCAAAGGATTTGCTCAGCAGCAGAAATTTTTACAACACACTGACACACACAGAGTTCATTATAATTAGTATTTGGGTTTTCTTGTAAAAATAAAAAAATAGGACTTGTACTAGCTGTCATTAGTTAATAAGCTCTGCTGTCTGTGACACCAAGACTTACTTTCTTCCTCTCAGTTTTTCCCAGAGGGGCTGAGGTGAGGTAAGAATGTGCCAGAGCGCCTGCTGTCAGTCAGCCACACAGCATTAAATACAGCTCGAGCATGGAGGACCCATATGTCATTACGGGGTATTACTCAATTAAAACTAACAAGGTTGAGTCAGGACCTCTGGACAGGTTCTTCTTTGCTGAAACTAGTTTGAAGCAATCCTGGCCGAAGTGGTTCAAAATGCATGAAGAGGGACTTCCTGAGAATATCTTATGTCATGATGACACTGCAGTGCAGGACAGCGGTGCACACCACTTGTTGAAGAGATGTTCAGTCAGAGAATCCACTGAAAGCACCTTCAAACAAAACAGCAACTTTTAGATCCACTGCAGAGGATTATATGTGACTGTAATCTGTTGGAAAAATAACTATTTTTAGTCGGGTATTCAAAAGAGGGAGTGGGAGTGGTGGCGCAGAGGTTAAGAAGGTGAGCTTGTGATTGGAAGATCGCCAGTTCAAGCCCCGGTACCGACAACATCAAAAATGTGGGTGGGATAAGTGAAGCAGTCACACCTGTCTCCACCCTCATC
>JARVLU010000001.1:47813811-47835595 GCA_031762415.1 Simpsonichthys santanae | reverse complement strand
CACCGACTTACGGCGCCATCGACTTGCGGCATTTCGGACTTCCGGCGCCGCCCCCAGTGACGTCATCACACCTCTTATGCAGCATTTTACGAATTTTTTTTTTTTTTTTTTAGGGTACTGTATTTTGTTAGCTAACTGCTTGGAAACACATTAAAACGGCATTCTAAGTATGCTGTTGTGTTACATTGGAAAAAAGCGTGTTTAAAACGACGTTTACGGCCGCTGCCTGGGTAGTAGTGCTCCGAGTTATGGCCGAAAATCCGGAGTTACGGCCGCCACGTGGGTTGAGCTCCGACTTACGGCAAATAGAGTTGCGAACGGGCCGTAGGAACGGATCTCGTTCGTAACTCGGGGACTACCTGTATATAACATTGTTAAACACTGCAAATTTAAAAGTATAAATGAGGCTCACAGAAAAGATCCAAAACTAAATTTGCCAAACACGACACCCAAGTCTTCAGAGCGAGTTAAACTGAAGATTACCAAAAGGTCAAGACTAATTATAGTACTGTTTCTTAGATAACTTCCTGGGTGTGTGTAAAAGTAATGTATCCAGTACAAAAAAGGTTAAATCATGTCATCTGGACCAGTTTCTTTAAGGGAGAAAGTTTAGTCTTCCATCCCGAAGACTTCATCAGTCTGTGGCCTGCCAACCAGATCTGTCCCATAGGTAGTCTTCATTGCTGTGTTTCAAGCCAACCTTCTGTTGGAATCTCAGGAACAGGCTTTTAACATATGCAATCTGTTCAAAACAATAATTAATGTACAACAATCAAATGTTTTAGGCCAGGTGGCCAACTTGCTACTTGCAGAAACAGCATGTGGACAACCAAGACCAAAGTGGTTCAGAAAAAGAATGCTTATGGGATAGATCTGGTTGGCAGGCCACAGACTGATGAAGTCTTCGGGATGGAAAATGAAACGTTTCTCCCTTAAAGTAACTGGTCCAGGTGAAATGATGTAACTTTTTTTTTGTTATCTACCTGGATGACTGAGCTTACAAACCTTTGTTCCGTATCCAGTAGTTAATGCAAAGGGTTGGTGGACTACCTGCTGTGTGAGCAAGCAAGGTACTCTGAAACTGCTGGATTGCAATGATGTAATTTCACTGTCTAAAGTAAACGTTTTTTGCAAAAAGTGGGAGACTTTCATTGTGTGCGTAACAAAAAAGTTTACACCATGCCATCTGGACAAGAAAAAAAAAAAAAGCTCAATTCATTTCCTATGAGGAAAAAATGACAGAAAAGGCTAAATATGTGAAAAAGTTAAAAGTTGCACCAATACCAAAAGTTATAGCACCCTGAATGTTTTGATGTATGATTTGTTGAAATGGCACAAAAATTGTGGAACAAGTAAGATTCCAAAAAATGCATTGAGGAAAAAAGGATCACAATGAAGCATTCACACTGCCCAGAATCTCCTGTTGTTCTGTTGAACACCTGAGACTTTGCGTAAACCTGTTCTGTGATGCCCAGTGCTTTCGATGATGAAACTGAAATATGCCATGCATAGTAAAATGAGTCACTGTTTCTTCAAACCATTATAAAATGATATAACCTGTGTTTCTCTTGCTGTAACAAGCCATGCTCACACTTTAGGTATTGCTTTATTTTACACAGAAAAAAGACGCAGTGTAAGGAGTTAATTTGGTCCCAGGTTTACTTGACCATTTCATTAGTGGATAATTTACGATCAGGGTGATAAAAGTCATAGAAAGGAAAAATTTATGCCCAGCTGTGGTTCAGTGGTACATAAATAAATTCTTGAACATTTGGTTTTACCTTGACCCAATAAGATAAAACTCAGGATTGTGTTGTGGGCAGAATAAATGTCTCGAGGCGAGGCCTTCTCAGAAATAAATTGCAATGAAGAAAATTACTTGCGTACTGTCAAACAGAGACAGATGTTTATTTTAAACATCTTGTAATCCGTTCATTGATTTTTATGTTACCATCTTTTTAAAAAATAAAACCTTGTAGGGGAAGAAAAAAGTAAAGTGGCTCTTTTGAGTTGTAGTGAAAGTAAACAGTGGATGGACGGTTCTGTCAGTCATTGGCAAATATGTCCAGAGGCAAAAAAAAAAATCTGGAGCCACAAGGTTTGTTAGATGAGATGGCACTAAAGAAGTTTTATATTTACAACACAGACACCTTGCACATTTATCACACTATCCTTAATAGGATAGTATAATGGCTTCAGTTTACTTTTGTGACCTAACCCAAAGAAATGAGGTTCTATCAAGTCAGGACTGGGCTTTGTTCTCCATAAGAACTACTGGTCCTGAAGCGTTTATACTAGTTCAAGTTCAATAATCTTTATTACCCCCAAGGGGCAGTTTGTTTCACAATCAGTATCACATAAAACATCCATACTGGACAAGACATAATACATGAAATCACTGTTGAGAAGCCTGATCTCTACATGGCATGAATGAGTGTTTCAGTCTGGTCGTCAAACCATACCATTGTATTTATAGAGCACTTAGTGACAAGGCCATCCAAAGTGCTGTACAAACAACAGGCAACACATAGGCAGCATACAAAATTTTCATTCAACCTTTAATTAGTTAGGTTAATCCCATTGAGCCTAGAGGACCTTTTTACAAGAAAGACCTGGCTACAAATAAAGAACGATGACAACAGCAACAGTAGATTTTCCTTGGACAATCAACAATAGACAAACACGAGAAATAGATTTTTTTTTTAACAAGTTAAAACAAAGATGTCAAAGTTGCAAAATAGACAGATTATAAGGCAGATGTAGAAAATCTCACTGGGTTTTGCTGCTGCCAGGTTGTTCTCCAGCCTGGACAAGTACCCTGCAATGTTTTTGGACATCGAAGCAGGCAGCGAACCTCTTGGAAGGAAAACCATTGAGGTAGCTGCTAAAGAAACTGCTCACACAGAATAGCGTCCAGCTGAATTCGGATGTAGTGCCAAAGACAGCAGGTAATTGTTCACCAAAGTTGTGTTGTTGTTTTATTTATGCCTGTTTAAAACTAACCCAAGTGTAAATGAGCAGAAAACTTCAGAGCTCTGTGCACAGGGGAGTATGGCTTTGGATACAGAGGCTGCACGTTTCACAGGGTTATCCCGGACTTCATGTGTCAGGTAATGATTGACACTCACACAGAGTGAAGCAAGATGTTGCAGGTGGGGTTATATTTCTGCTGTGCTGCGTTTTCTGTCTCACAGGGAGGAGACTTCACCAACCACGATGGCACAGGAGGGACATCTATTTATGGGAAGACATTCAAAGATGAAAACTTCAAATTAAAGCACTCTGGTCCAGGTACACCTCATCACCAGAGACACAACAAGATCTCTGTTATCTGCTCATCATGCAAGATGAACACAATTCACGCTTAAACAAAACTAAATAAAAACATGTGTAACATGTAATATTTGACGTTTTATCAACTTCTCTCCACTAAGTGGCAGTGTTTAATCTCGTCCAACCATCAAAATAGCTTCATATCGATTTTGCAATCCTCATGATGGGAATGACCTACTTTTTAGAGTCACCATGTTCAAATAAAAAAAACAATTATTATTTTTTTGTATGAACTTTTCTTCCCTAAGTGTAGTTTATTTTTTCAGTGCCTCGTTTTGTTTTGTGTCAAAGAAGAGAAACAAGGTTTATGCAACTTTTATTGTGTGTTTATTGCGGTGCACCCGGGCCTAAATGTGACAAAGTCAGAATTTAATAGAAAAATAATGTTAAGTTTTTCTCATGTGCTCGTCTGATTGGCTCTTTGATCTCTGCAGGAACACTGTCAATGGCAAATTCAGGGCCAAACACAAACGGCTCGCAGTTCTTCATCAGTACGACTAAAACAGAATGGTAAAGACTCACCTGCACCATCACGGTCTCATCAACCACCTACCACATGCTGAGATCATTAGCCCTCACTGCCCTGTTAGCAAAATATCCAATGAGCCACTGAACAGATGTTAATGAAACTCTCACAAAGTAAATTTTGGATGTACAACTAGAACCGCACTGTTTGGAGTCAACCTGATTCAAGCTGGCCACCACAATCAACTGATCTTAAAAAACACAAATACAGTATGGCTGTATTTCAGTCAGTTTTGTTGATATTGTGCTAAAATGTGGTGTGGAAATAGCTGAGAGTCATTCACAACACCTGCACTACAGATACTGTATTACAATATGTTTGGATAAAAATGAGCATTAAATGTTGGAGTCAACACTTTTTACCTGTTAACAAGCTATACCATGAACCACTGGACAGAATTTTATATAAAAATAAAAAAAAAACTTTCCCAAAGCAATTGCTGGATGCACATCTACAGTGGTGCTTGAAAGTTTGTGTAGCCTTTTGAATTTTCTATATTTATGCATAAATATGACCTAAAACATCATCCGATTTTCACACAAGCCCTAAAAGTACAAAAACAGAACCCAGTTAAACAAATGAGACAAAAATACTGTATTATAATTGCTCATATATTTATTGAGGAAAATGATCCAATACAGTATTACATATTTGTGAGTTGCAAAAATATGTGAACCTTTGCTTTCAGTATCCTCTTACAAAACAGCTTCAACTCTGGGATGTTGGTGGGTTTACTCATATTAACTGCTCAAGTTCAAGTATCTATTGGTCGGCTGTGGCTGAGTGGTTAGAGCAGTCATCATCCAATGCAAGAGTTGGGGGTTCGATTCCACCAGCAGTCACATGCTGAAGTGTCCCCGAGCAAGACACTGAGCCCCACATTGCCTCTGATGTGTGTCCCATCGGTGTATGAATGTGATAAAGCTCTGATTATTCTTTGTACAGAAATAGTAAAGTGCTGAGGACACAGATTGTGTTGTAAAGAGCTTTGAGTGTCTTGAAAAGATAGAAAAGTTCTATATAAGTACAGTCCATTTACCATTTACTGTCATTTGCATCACATGAGGTGGAACGAAATTGTGTACTCAGGGTCCCAGTTACACACTAAAGAGAAAATAAATATATAATGAGCTAAGATATGCACCAAAATATACACTAAATGAACAATAAATGGTACACTAAAAGATCAGATATATGCTAAACACTAATAATGTAAAACAATATGGTGAATTAAGCAGCGGCCCAGACATGAGCCTGTGAGGAACAGATGAGTACAGCAGCATGAGATCAGCAGCATGAATAATCAGCAACACAATAAGTCACATATCACCAATTAAAGTGACATTACAGTGATTTTTTTTTTTCCCTTACAGTGATTATCCTGGTTAAGGATTTATGAGTCTAACAGCTTCAGGGTAGAAGCTGTTCAAGAAGCTATTAAAAAAAAAATCACTGTAATATGTTATGTGCTGCTGACTATCCGTGCTGCTGATCCCATGCTGCTGATTTATTTCATGCTGCTGTGTTCATTCGTACTCTTCTGCTCACACAGACTCGTGCTCGTGCTGCTGTCGTTGGGCGTGTTGTTTTTGAACTGAATGCTTAGCGTATTCTTAGTTCATATCTTAGATCTTCTTACTGTTTTTCTTTTAGAATTTATACTTTTGTTGGATGTAACCCTCAGTACACAGTCTGTCTGACTGCGGAGTCCAACCTCTTTACAGATGGTTTTGTAACCTTTTCCATTCTGATGAGCATCAACAACTCTTTTTCTGAGGTCCTCAGAAATCTTTGTTCCTGCCATGATACACTTCCACAAACATTGTGAAGAGCAGACTGTTCTAGATCCCTGTTCTTTAAATTAAACAGGGTGACCACTCACACTTGATCATCCATCCATTCATCCACTTTCTTCCGCTTATCTGTGGTCGGGTCACGGGGGCAGCAGCTTAAGAAGGAAGGTCCACACTTCCCTCTCCTTGGGCCAGCTCCTCCAGGGGAATCTCAAGGTGTTCCCAGGCCAGCCGAGTGACACAGTCCCTCCATCGTGTCGTGGGTCTCTTCCTGGAGATCATAATTCCATTGATTGAAAACACCTGACTCTAATTTCACCTTCAAATTAGCTGCTAATCTTAGAGGTTCACATATTTTTGCCACTCACAAATAAGTAATATTGGATCATTTTCCCAAATAAATAAATGATCAAGTATAATATTTTTGTCTCATTTGTTTAACTGAGTTCACTTTATTTACTTTTAGGACTTGTGTGAAAATCTGATGTTTTAGGTCAAATTTATGCAGAAAGATGGAAAATTGTAAAGAGTTCACAAACTTTCAAGCACCACTGTACTTGTGATTAACTTTTAGAGTCAGTCCAATTCAAGATGGTCACCACAGTTAATCAACTTTAACCAACACTGAACTGGCTAGAACCCAGTCAGTTAGGCAAACACTACTTTTTTCTTACTAGTACAAACATTTTTCAGTTTGCTGTCTACTGTTCAGACTTGTCTTCTTTTGGTGTAATATTTAAAATTTATAGTATTTGAAGAAAACAGTGAATCAAAATGTTTTATTTCATATTAAAGTTGAATTTTACACATTATGCCATGGTTTTAAGCTCCATTGACTGCCAAGTGATTAAGCACGTGAAGCTTTTTACGAGCTCCAATCTAAAGACAGGACTGCTCTCTTGTGCCACCACCAGTCCTGCTGTTTTTTTAAAAGCTTCCTGGAAAAGATCCAGCGGCTTTTTTTAGACCTTCGCTCTGGTGCAAAGGACTTCCTGTTCATCAGAGCAGGATGTCACATCCACCTATTTGAACACGGCCAACAGATGATGTACATGTGCCCTTTAGGTTCCGTCAGCGCAGATGATTTAAACTCTGGAAAACCGCACAGGAACCTGAAAATGTCTTTAGTTTTGCACGTAGGCCTTTCTTCCTTTTTCTTTTCTAGTTCTTTCCTGGAAATGCAGAGCATCTTGAAGGGAGGGAGCAGGAGGCCGGGGGCACATCAGAAAACTGAGGAGTGGGTGGTGCTGCTTATCATTCTAATACTTTATGAAAGTAAATAACGGAGCGATGTGAAAAGGCAGCTCTGGCCTCTAAATGAAAACATATGCGTCATGACCTTCCATCGTTTGTTTGAATTCTCAGATTACATCGTTGCCATAACGACTTTTTTTCAGCTCGCACTCCGGTTGAGCTGGAGATGTAACAAACTTGATGTAATTTGGGTCTCCACCCTCTCGTTTGGTTTTAGTTACTGTAGTTGGAATCCATGTCCCAACGCTGTAGCGTGGAAACTTGGCTCAAAAGGACAATGGTGCTGCGGCCACACGCAAAAAAAACAATGACATTTTTACAGCTGGGCACAGGCCGGGTTTCTTCTAAATGTCTTTGTTTCATCATCTGACGGTCATGTCAGCTGGTGTTCTTTTCTCTGTTTTGGTGTTTCTGTCCACAGTTGGACTCAAAGTGTTGAAATCAAGGTTTGGCAGCTTTATGTGTTTGTTATCTTTCAGCGCTTTCAGGGAATATGAAGAGGTTTCCAAGGCTGTCCCTCCCTTCTGTGTTACACAACCTTCATGGATAACCCATTAAAGGACTTTTCATCGTAATCTAAACAGTTTTTCTGAGTCTTCACGAAAGACACCAAAGATAAACTCTTGGAAAACAAAAAAACGACCACAGGCGAGAGACCTCAAGAAACACTGAGTAGTTTTTGGCTGAAATCAGACGTGAAGAGAACACGTCCCAAACGGATCAAAACAAACGAAGCGACACATTCTGGGCAGTGATAATTCAACTGAACTTTTTATTCACCAAACTCTCAACAGCACTAAAACACTAAAATGCTTTCCCATCTAACAAATAAGGCACATTTTGGAATGCCATTTCATGGACATGAAAAACAGACGTGTGGTGAACTCTCCAAACTCCTCTTTGTTTCCCAAAATCCTTTGCCTCATGTCTGTGATCTGTCCAATTCAAACTTTTACATTATTGCAATAATGCACGACAAACATCTCGAAGAGATACGCACAGTAATGGAAAAAAAATGCAACGTTCCAACTTGACCACATAAGTGTTAACTCATTTCAGTCGTGTAAATATAATAATTACTCATCGGGGCTACACTTGTGGTAAATAAAACACTTTTAGGACTAATACTCAGAAGTTGCTAATGATGTTAAACACATGTACTGTATCCAACTTAAAGATTTAATTAAGTATACATTGCACAAAAAAATATACCATTCAGATTCAAACACATGCACATGCAAACGCTAAAAACGGTTTCTTGTCACGCGCTTTCCTGACACAAATACACAGTTTCTAATCTACTTATAACATTTTATAATAGTTCCTTGTCACGGCTGCTTTAAGCAAACTACATCTCACAGTTTAATGTGCAGTGGTGAGGATCCATCACGAGTTATAAAACAGTTTCTGCATGTCAACACAATATATTTTCTTAACGGTTTACAAAACGAATACGTGCGACTGTACGGATGTATAATAGGCAGCAAATAATTAGTCACACAACTGGAAAAAAGAAACAAAACACGGGTTATTTAACACTGATAACATCCAAACAAAATACGTAAAATACAATAAATGAGAAGGTGTTCATTATGTACCAGCTTTTTTTTAATAATACTCTATGTAGACATCAATATTTCCTTCCTTAGTGTAACTTTGTTGCATATTCTATACAAAAAGTGTTGTAAAAAGTCTTTCCATAAATATTTCTGCAGGATAACCCTTCAGATAATTGTAAAACAAAGACAAAACAACTCCCAGCTTTGATTATTTCTCAGCAATAGGCCCTTCTTCATAGACAAATAAAACAACTTTAATATTGCTAACACGTCGCTGGAAGTTATGGCCATCAAATATATACATAAAACCATCTTTGACAGGGAAATAGCTCGAGTTTGCAGATTGCTTTAGAAGTTTCAACATCTATTATGTGTTCCAAAATACACATCTCATTCATAGAAAAAGGTGTTAAAAAGGCAAACGTGTAATTCAAGTGATTACGTGTAGAACTTTGTTTTACGTGTTTTATCAACCTTTTTTGTGTAAGTGTTGATGTGCCGTTTAAAACGGCTTCCCTATTCTACTTCGCTGGGTGGAATCAAGCTTTCCGACGGGATTTCATAACTGCGTTGCAAATTATAGCATCACCTATGAGGTTAATTCATAAGGCACGTATTCCTCTCAAAAAGGTTACAAGTATGATGTGTCTGACAAGGAGGCGTTAACAGTAAAATGAATGGATTGTTCCCTACACACAGGTGCCACAATTGTAAAGGGCACCCCACAAAAGTTTCACGGATAGTACTTTTAAAAATATTTATTTTATTTATTTTGTTTATGGAAAGCTGCATGTTGCGCTTATGAGCAGTAAATGTCTTACCTGCAGTGGACAGTGAATTTCTCCCTGATTCTCCAAACTATCCCTGTCTTCACCAAATGGAAGAAAAAGAATGGAACAAAACTCGATGGTGCCACATAAACTATCTCAGTTGCAACCCTAACCCTAAGTGACTCTTACCAAATAAAATACCTGTCCATCATGGATTGTATTCCTTAAAACCATTGTTTACAGGTGTGTGGACACATGACCTCATTAGCTCTCCATAAAAAGTGTGCCCTGGGTTACAATAATAAACCACCTAAATATGAACTTAACTGGCATCAGTGGCGTAAGTTATCTTATAAGCTCCTCATTTCTAGCAACTGAGAGGAGGAAAGTGCCTTTTTTTCTGTGGCTGGTTTAAATGTTGCAGGTAATCTTTGCAAACAGGAAGTATGTCAGTATTTACTTGAATTTAAGGCAGGGATTTGAGGTTATTTCATGCTTTATTGCCAGTTATTAACTGGTTTACTTCAAGCTGTCCATGTGTGATTGAATCACCCAAAAACACAAGTTAATGCCGGGGTTGATGTCATCTTTTAACAGGCAGGGTGGTTTAAGAAAGCTGTCATTAAGGCATTACAGTATATGAAAAAATGTATTACCGTAGTTGGAACCAGAGCTTGCTTATAGAAACTCAAAGTTTGTAAGGCATTTGATTCATGCCTCCTTAGCGTTGAGCCTCCTAACTTTGCAGAACTGTAGAAATCACTGCGGTGCTATTAAAACAGTTGGTTACATTTCAACATGCTGTAATGTACCATTAGGCTCCTAATTCATCAAGTAACCATGTGTATTTTTGGCAAAATCCTACAGTTTTTTGGAGAAAAATTGTATCTACAACAGAAAACTAACAAAGAGTGAGGTTCAAAATCTCAGAATTAATTTCATTTGGATGTAAGAATCTACTAAGAAATCACACTTTTGTTGCTATTTCATGACAACAGTAGGATTGTTATTGCCAGCTGGAAAGTCTGGTTCAGACTTTAGCTCAGCAAACAGCATCAAAGCAACGACAACATACCAGTTCAACCACTAATAGAGGAGTTAAACCATTTTCTTCTCGTTTGTCACATCTTGAGCCCTCTTTAAACTTTCTATGTGTCTCAGTTACCACATGCGCATGCCCTGCTCCACCTCTGAGCCGTTCAAAAGGTCAGAAACTTTACATCGACCTTTTAAGTCTTGAAACTTGACATTTTTCAAGGCACATAAAGTATGTTACAGTATAAAATATAATCAACCTGCTTGGTAAATGCTTTAAATACAGTACGTATGAGAGTTCACAATTCATATAAAAAAAAAAAAGGATCTTTAAAGGCAAATTTCAATCATTCAAAAGAATAATAACTTCAGCTGTAGTGCTTAAGAAAATTTAAATGGTACATACAAGCAGTGGGTCATCTTCCTTATTTCTTATTTTAAAGTTATCGATAGTAGGCACAATAGAAACTGACTGTAGGCAATTAACCATCACATTGTCCATCTACAAATCCTCAGAATCACCTTCACCAACCAGACTTTCTATATACAGTATAATACTTTCTTTCACTTAACGAACCTGATTCCTCTGAGCTTAACCTTCAATAAACACTCCTTACGTTGCTGAGCTGCTGGGTGATGACTTGAAGGCGCTATGTGGAAACCACTTCAGCAGCTCAACGAAGGCTGCCAGGAATCATTTGGCACTAAAATCTGTCTTTTTACTGCTTTACAAACATGTTGAAAACTGATTGGGTTTAATATTAACAGTTTAACTTTTAATATCATGTTTAGCAATGATAACCGCAGAGCCTGCAAAGGGCCAAGTGAGGTGCAAAACCCTTGAAAGTAAAATGTATCCAAACTTTTCCCATTTAACTGTCAGAAACAAATGTCTGCTGTGATTTTGGTCAATTCATATGATGCCATTTTAGATGCATATTGCTATTTATAGAATGATTTTACACCTTTATTTCAGCCAATCTTTGTTTCTTCGTTTAGATTTATACTTTGCACTAAAGAACAAATCAACACAGATATTAATACTATAAACATAATTTTTACCACTAAAACACCATGTAAGTTGTTTTTGTGTAATGCATTTTTTCCTAAGTTGATCCTTATTTAACAATAGAATTTAAGAAACCTGCATACTTGTAAAGCAATAATAAAGATGATTTTAGTGAAGCTGTTGCCATCAACGTTTTGTTAATTTTTAACTGAGGAACTACTTTATGCAACTGAACCTACAGTAGTTTTTGAATACACAAGGAAGCAGTAACACATTAATGTGATGTATAAACTTAGAAACAAAAAAAAAAAAAAATCCCAGTTGAAATTTAAATTGCACACTAGACAAAGAGAAAATAAATATGCCAAATGTAAGCTAGGGATGTATGGCACTTTATCCCTCAGTTAATTCACAGTTAATAAAATGTGCTGCTAGACACTAAAGGCCTCCATTTATATGATATACTTTGTAGTATCATTTAGTCACTTGTCCTGACTAAATGTTGATCATGTCCCACACTTCACTTGGCAGGAAAATGGAAAGCAGATCTCTGTAAACACAAAGCCAACAAACCCCAGAGTGAGGTATTTTGACACTAAACTTATTGTCAGGGACATAAAAAGTACATACTCGGTGCTGATTCATCAGTACAATAATTTGCTCTTGTTAAACATACAGGTGGAGTAATTCATTTTCTAATATATGCAAATTTAGCTACATTTTGCCTTTGATGCAAAGCACGTAAAGTGAGTAATCCTGAATATATATGTTTCTCTAATTCCTGCTCAAAGACAGAAACATAGACAGAAAGATGTAAGGATCCACTGCTGTTGTGGAGAAGGAAGGCATCGGAACAAAAGGATTAGAGCTACTATCTCTCAAATACAAATGTAGAGGACGACCTGGTCAGGACAGGGCTGAGGAACCCCCAGATGTGACGTGGGCACAGACGATGCCAGGCAACATAACTTGGGACTCTAAAAGTTCTTGTCTCCCTCTGAATGGAGATGATTATTGCACACGGCGGCAGTAGTAGCCCAGGACTTTACATTTCTCACACAGGTGTTGAGGGTGCTCCTTACTCTGGTCAGACACATCCAGGCCGTCCGGCTTTTCTAAAGGTCGCTGCAGAAACAAACAGAGCACAACAACGGTTGTTAAAACTTGAAGAAATCGAGCAGCAGACTACAAACCTCTGAATGTTGCAAGCATTTGATCTGGCAGCCTATACCCCTAACAAACCTGGCCTTCAGTACTGCTCATTTTCCACGGTTCAGTCCGGCTCTAAACAATTAGCTGCAGAAATATGGCGGAGCACATAGAAAGTTGCAGTCGACTATAAACACTGTAGCAAAGAAAAAGATCTTTTGGCATTTGATTGTGATGACCCGTGTGGAAATATCAGAGGTGGGTTTCTTGGAATCATTATCAGGTACAAAGAGACCATTTCCAAGCCAGCACAGTTGGAGGTGATTTTTAATAGCTGATCTGGAATTTTTTTTACTTTTCATCCTTTTGTTAAAAAGAAAGAAAAAACTATTACGAATGGTTCTGCTGAAGGAAATCTGGTTACCATGGGTCATTACAAGGAGACATTTCAGGCGTCCACTAATGAGTCTGCCTGCAAATACTGAGACTTTACAATTACAGTGTCAAAGACATTAGGTCCTTAAGGAAAACTGGAAAATCTGATCTATATTTTTGGCCTTGTTTCAATGGTTTGAAAGAACTGTGTTTAAAGGCCTTGTGGTGCAGGGCCCTCAAGTAGCTCAAGGGAAACTTTAGTCTGAAAACAGAGAATCCCACACAGAGTTAAAGGTGTAGATTTTAATTTCCTCTGTTTTGTCTTGATATCGTCCCCATTGCAGAACAAAGATGGGGGAATTGTAAATACCCTCTGTTCATACGCCTGTACATCCATATGATTGTCCATGCAAGTTGTGAGCATGATAACTTGAACAAGTAAGATACCAACTTCCACTTTGGTGTGTGGCTACATATAGGTGTATAAAAGGTGCCTTTCAAAACCTGGGCTGCCACATCAAAATACTCAGATGGCTGCCACCATCTACATATGTATGTAAACCTTTTGAGTTAGATATCTTGAAAAAGAGGCAACGTGCCAACTTCCATTTTGGCGTGTTGCTGTAGCTATGCCACAGAAATGTTGATTTCCAAGTCAAAATCCAAGATGGCCACCCACCACTATATGTAAACCGGCTATCCCAGTCATTTGAGGAAACTAGTTTTCACATTGCTTAAAAGTTTTGTTTCCTCAAATGATTAGGGTGGTCCTTGTGGTGGATGAAGATTAATCTATTTTGGCCAAGGCCACCATTGACCACCCCCTGACTCAGCCATTGCACCTTGTTGAGGATTAAAAAAATGCTTTTGCCACTCATCTGTCACTCTGCAGTGCCTCAGGCAAGAAAAATAAATAAATAAAATAAACCAATAAATAAAATAAAAAACTCCTACCCACTTTAACTTGCACCAAAAACATTAATGGTAACTTGTGTTCCCTGTTCAGTTACAGTCCACAAAAACATCTTGAAAACTACAAACGTTCATTATTCAAATCCCTCAACAGGGACATCAGCATATTACTATTTGACTTTTAATATTTATATATTATATAATATATATAATATAATAAAATATTATATATTACTGTATATATAATATTTATATTTATTTATAAGACTCGAGGAGAAATAAGGAAGTGAATCGAACACCAAGGTTTAATTCCACATCCTGGTGTGCCCATTATTCCCATCCCTACTCAATGGCTTGAAAATTTCCTGTATAAAATGGGACACCCCTTTGCATTTGAATGCAGAGAGTTGTTGTTCTTGGTATTAATCTTGCAGTGTAGACAGTTTACAAATTATTAAATAAATAAATAAAAAGACAAAAAAATATGCGTTCACTTGCATTCAGGATTAATTTGTTGAGCAAAGTCTCCTTCCTGATTCAGTTCATGCAAGTGTTAACAGAGCAAGTCAGATCTGGTATTCAGGGAACAAGATGGGCCTTAAGCAGAAGACCTAATTTTGATTCAGGAAGTGGACCTGGAAGAATGTAGAAAGGCACACATGTTAAAAGATGAAGTGTTATGGGTAAATCTGGTTGAAAAACAAAGGATTCTTTATCTGCGAAGCTCTGACAAACATTTTCAAACTCTGAACAGTTATTTACCATGTTAAATTTAACTTTATGAGTGTTGTTTAGACCAGCACACCATGGATAATATGATTTCTTGTTGTCTTATTAAACAAGAGGGGAAGTTCAGCAGCTGTACATGCTTCAGTTCCTGCAGCGTAACCACATGTATCTGTGAACCATTAAAAAAAGACCTTTTTTGTTTTAAAGTTCAGATGGTAAATAAACCCCAACTTTTATGGATCTGGAAATGCTATTTGTTTCTTCAATGCTGGTTTATTGCCACATAATTGTAAGTAGAATGAATCATTTAATTTTAATGAGACCATATGGAGTTAAGTCAAAACAAGATGCAAGAAACAGTCTGAATTCAGCGAACTTTCACTGAGATGAACCAAGTTGTGTCAGTGTTAGAAATGATTTCAACATCAAGCTAAAGTACCTGTTTATGTGGATACACGTTGATGTGGCATTTGATGCATTCTTGTCCCATGTTTGCCCAGGAGTTTCCACTCATCCACTTCCTCTTACACTTGGGACACTTGTACTCTCCAAAGCATCGCTTTTTCCCCTGGTATGGTGTCAGTCCTTCACCTTTAGGTCTGGCCTGCAGAAACATACATTTATTAAAGGTGAATACAATTATACACATTATGAAATTTAGTTTGCGTAATCTGATAAAAAACATCCAAAAAAGTTAATTCTGGTCCTCTGGACACTCATAAAGGACCAGAGTTAACTTTTTTTAGATTTTTCTACCTGGATTATTGAGCATGCATCAGGATAATGATAAACAACAGTTAAAACAGGAGTGTTGAAAGTTTTTCTTTGAATGCAGAGGGACATTTTTAAAGGCACACTCGTGCACTAGCTGGGCAATAAAACAGAGAGACAACTGGGTGTTTCCACCCCTGTCATGCTGATGTATCCAGCTTCATCACACGGTGCACTCCTACACACAGTTTTTGGCTCAGCATGAGGTTGTGTAAATGACGTTGACTTCCAGTGCAGCTGTGTTAAATTACTCCTCTGATTCTCGTGAGGGAGATGATTACAAACAGTCAGCCGTGAAGCCTGAGGGCGATGCTGTCGGGAGGCGCCGCCCCAATGACTTCATGATGGCAACTTTATTTGGGACTTTTAACATATGGAAAGGAGACACTCACCCTCCAAAGGTTTGCCACAAACAAATGCACAGCTGATGTCATCAACAGGATAAATCACAACAATGTCCCTCAGTCTGCCAAAATGAATCCACATTTATCAGAGCGTGTCATCATTGAGTTTAAAAAGAAAAGGCACCCCAGAACTTGTACTGGCCATGTGCCAGCTATCAGATGTTGTAAATGGAACAGGAAGAAACTTTGAAAATGTTTTTGCACAGATTGAAATCAGATATGACAGAAATAAGTAATGCACAGCATGCAATCTCCCTAAAGTAAAAAAAAAAAATAATAATAATAATAATAATACTCTGGCTTTAACGTGGCCACTCCTGACTCCATCTGCAAAAATGTTTTCATAAAAATGTCAACATTGGATGCAGGCTTGGGATGGAGTAGATATGGGGAAATGAGAGTGAAAGGAGCCTATATCCCTAGTCTCCCCTTACTCTGTCCCAGCCTGGATATGAGTAATAGAAACTTAAATCTGCAGCACCTGGTGCTTTCCAAACAGACGTCAGCACTTTGCATCAGCACCATCGAGCCCGGGTGAAGTACGTACGGCGGTGTTTCAATCCATTCCCTCAACAGAATGACCTCAACCTTACTGTCAGCTTTGCATCTTCAAATGCAACAACATGCAGGCTGGAAACTCTGACTCCTGCTGAATTAAAACACACCAGACTACATACACTGAGAACGTAGTCTGGATGCAATCATGTAAGAACCCTGAAGACAATGCCATGGCAATGCTTTGTTTGGAAACTCTCAGACAAATGATCTGCTTACTACGCAATCCAACTATAAACGGGCTGCCATTTCCACTTGGGAAAACACAAATAAAGCACTTTCTGCAAAGTAGCCAGGCAGAAGTTTTTTAGTTAAAACTTAAATTATTTTAACCTAATAACATTTTGTTTTGGTCAAATTATTTCCCAATACAACTGTTTGTCTGAATGAAACAAATCTTGACACTGCAGCCAGGACTCAGCAGGACAGAAACAGCAATCCTCCATCCCATGACTGTTTCGCTTTTGCTTCACGCTGTTTCCAGTGTCCAGCCTTGGCCTTTTGGCAGAACATCCCACTCTGTCTTCGGCTGAGTGCTTTCAGATTAGCTGTGAAATCTAACCGGAGGGTGCATTGAATATATCTGGTAAAAAAAGAGAGAAAGAAGATGCAACACTGACAGACTGGTTTAGTTGTTGACAAAAAAGTATTATGGTACATTTATGATTGTCTATCTGTAAATAGAACAGAGTCTATGGGAGTTCTGGAGGGGCGACTGTCTATACACAACCATCTAATTTCAGTAATGACCAGACGTGTTGATCGAGTAACACAAACAGGCAAAGAGCCACAAACAGAGAGAAGCCTGTAATTTAAGATGACACAAATAACTTGATTCTTATTGCTACAACACAGAGAGCAGAAGTGTGAACCCGAGCACCTTAGCGCAGATCAAAAACAGTGTTCAGATGGTCTTTTTGAACGAACTGTGCCTCTGTTCTTCTGTTGATCTGCATTCAAACATATTGTTTTATAATCCAAGATCAGGCAGCACACATAAATGAGACTGTGTTATTAAAATATAACATGCAACCAGAAAACAATAAGAAAAATTCTTGAATCTATCAAACAACTATTCACAGTTCGCTCCAGGATATCAACTTTTATTACAGGGAAAAAAAAATAAAAAATAAAAAATAAAACACGCTGAGTGACAATGTTTTCCTGATGCAAAAACGTAAGATTTCTTACTTTTTTTGGCATTTTTTTTTAGCTAAATTTACTGCAAATTGCACAATAGTTATACCTCTGTGGCTTATTTAAATATATCTGCTCCAAAGTTTGCACTCTGAAAAGAAAAGAAAAAAAAATAAATAATGGAAATGCATGTTCATGCTGCAGTTCGGCATATTGTTTTTGTACCAGTGCTTAGCACACAATTCTTAGTTCATATCTAAGATCTTATTACTGTTTCTCTTTTAAATTTTTACTTTTGTTGCATGTAACTGGGACCCTGTGTACACAATTTTGTTCCACCACATGTACCACATGTAGTGCATATGACAAATAAATAAACTTTGACTTTTGACTTTGATATGCCAAGCTCAACAATAAAATGTTAACAATCGTAAACGTATTCAAGACTTTAATTGCTGGATGTCTGGTTCCTGAGCTGCTGGCTTTCAGAAACTGTGGCCCCCTGAGCAGTTTAGTTGAATAGCCCTGGACTAACTGAATAAATAAAATTAAGCTTAAATAAATCTGAATATGCAACTTCAGGATCCGAGTTATACCACTTACAACTGAATCTAATAAAAATCTGATTAAATCATCTGGTACAACAAATCAATAATCTTGTTCATAAACAAGAGAACTTGGAAGAGCCCTTGGAATACAGTAAGCGATTAAAACTAACTTGTAAGTCTAAAGACTGATTTATACTCCATGAGAAGTGCCATGGTTGTCTTGTTCACGTGGTTGTGAGACAAAAATAGTCTTTTCCTTCTTGCTCTGCCCCTGAGACCCAGTTCTGTGCATAATCCCCCATCAGAACTATCTTGCAGGGTATGAGCAAAGGATTGTGGGAATGGTCAGTACTTTGTGGGCGTGTTTACCAAGAGTTCTCCCTTTCAGATTCTCTTTGAGTATAAAATGCCCATGCAAAAAAAAGAACGTCTCACAAACACAGCAGTGAGATCTGTCTTGCTCCTTATTAAATATAACCAGGGCTATACAGTACAGTAGTTTAATCGTAAGTTCTTCTTTTGTCCAAATTCCACACAACTGCATTAAGCGTTTGTTGTCCAACTCACAGATATAAAGAAAACCAACAATAAAGTGGACACAAAGCAGTGGAAACTTGAGGAGTTTCTTGTGAAACAGTGCATGTTTTGCTTGGACATTTGGAATCATAAATCTAAGTATCGCACTTGAACTGTGGTCATCTGTTATGAGGCCATTGCAACACCCTGCCACTCTTGGAGATCTCAGACAACGAGCAAGTTTAGGCTCTGAAGTCACAAACTTTACAGATGCAGCTGGTATTGCACATTCCAATGGACTCCCAAACATGTGGAGAAACAATGCCACAGTAACATCTGGACTCCTGTGCCACCACAGCTGGCAGACAGAAAGAGAGGCTGGGGAAAACAGGACCACAAGCAGCAGTTATTGGAGGAAGCTTCTCGTCAAGCGCCCGTCATTCTGTTTATATTGATGCAGTGAATTACAAATCAAAACTCTTAGCTGAGTAAATGTTTTAGTTAGGATTAATCTCCCAAAAATAATCTTGTAAAGCAATATTTACAAACCCTATTTCAATTTACAATGAACGACTTGATGGAACTGCGTCATCGCACCGCAGGGCACTCTGGAGATGAGTCTGCATGGGAAATGTTTAATATTTCTTTGCTCTCTACTAATAAAACAAGAAGCTAAATGGACATTTCTGAACAATTTACACCATTTTGTCTGTTATGTGAAAGAGCATTTGCAAAACAGCTGTTGGTTTGTGTGGCAGAAGACGACTAGTTGATTTAATCACTTTTTAACTGTGTTTAAGGCCCAAGGCTGGATCCCTGTGAGTTAAAACAAGAGAAGGGTCAGAGAGTGTGCAGAGGACAGATTACTACATCCTTCTCTGGTCCAGATGACCGAGGGCAATCATGATATCACCCAAACACATTCCCATTTTGGGTCATTGAACTGCTAATTGAAGCAAGTACACATATGTAGTACACATTCACAGAGGCCGTGTAAACATGGCCACACACAGGCACAAGCAAATACTGCACTCTTTCTCCTTTTGTCCCCCTCAAAACCCAAACACAAAAGCACGCTGAGCACAATCCACATCCACAGGTTTTCGTGCACTCTTGAGACATAACTGGAACGTCCCGGTGCACAGTTTCCTGCATCACTCCCACTCTTTTTCACCCTTCTGCAAGTACGCAGGTCATTCTTTGGCTTGTGTTGTAGAAATAATGAGCTCACAAACTGCACTAAATAGGATAAACAGAGCTGAGCTAGAGGCAGTAAAACAAAAAGTAAGACAAGAATGAGACAAAAGATTAAGACGGAGAAGAGCTGGAAATAAACCAGCTTTCTGCTCCTTTAGAATTCTAGGAAAATAAAATAAGACTAAATGCAAATGTACAATGAGAAAAGGGAAAAAAAATTAACTCAACAAGCCTGAACCAATTCCTCCATTGCGGGAAGGGAAATGGAAGAAAAAGAGAGAGGAGGAGGAAATCTAAATCCAAAGCAGATGGCCTCCATAGGGGCAGAATACTAAGAGCCATCATTAAATTGTAGCTCTGCTTTCAATTAGGCCTTACATTTCAGAGACAGAAAGAAAGAGGTGGGGGACGAAACAGTGTTAACAAACCGCTATAGTCCGGGCCACAACTATAGTGGACCGAACTTATTATGTGAAGGAATGCAGAGAGCGAAACAGTTCACTACAGCAAATACATGTGTCAAATAAAGAACCATTAGGAATTTGAAACATGTGCACAATCATAAGGTACACCATAAGTGAGTTATCCCAGTCCAGACAACACTCTGGTAATGCTGCTAAACTGATTAAAATACATGCAGTTCAGACATTTGACCCTGAAATTAATGTTTTGCCACAAAACTATCTTAAAGTTTTACTCAACAGTAAATTGTAAAGGCATTTCTGTGACTAACCACTGGAAGAACGCAGTCCAAACCACTGTCTGAGGCCTAAAGGTGATGCTGCATTCACCTCATACCAGGCAAAAGCATGACTAGTAGACGGACACTGTAGACTCTGAGACACCGCCCAGAACAAAACCTTTACTGCTCTGTCTCCAGAAAAAAGATGGGCTAGTCTTGGTTTATTTATTAGTGCTTTGTCCAAGTAAAACTCAAGAGGAATCTTTTAAGAGACTGCTACTTTCAAGGTTGTGGCCTACAGGACATACTTTCACAACATATTGGAGAAGACATCTGTCTTTTTAGTAGGAACTGTGTATTACTCAGAGTAATGTTCCACCTAATAATGTTTAGTTGAAGAAATACTGTACTCTTTAACCTGCTTGCTAGACTTTAAATACAACACATACCTACCTATGCACTCATGCAGGCCTCTGCTCGATGACCCAAACTTGAAGTAAAAATATGTCACCACTAATCTGGATTAATAGATGAAGGTATTATGTAATGATAGTGTAGAATCACTGCATCTATGATTTTCTTTTACAAAAAAGTGGTTTTTCCTTATTTATAAAACAGTTGCTAACAAATCAATGCATACACATTTAATAATGTGACACACAAAGACAAAGTCATGCTATTGGGAAGCAGAGTTAATGAACTTCTGACATTCTATCAAGCTCAAGTTTCTTTATTGTCATTTGCATCATATGGTGCTACATGAGGTGAAATTAAATTATGTACTCAAGAGCCCAGTTACACCCAAAAATAACAAAAATATAAAGTATAAAAGAGACCGTATATACAGTAAGGATCAATGCTAAACAAATGCTAAACAATACACTAAAAGATCTAAGACGCTAAACACCGATAATGTAAAAGGAAACGGTGCATTAAACAGCAGCCCGAACATGAGTCTGTAGTGAGTAGATGAGTATGAATGAATACAGCAGCATGAGATAAGCAGCATGGATAACCAGCAGCACAGATAAGCCACATATCATCAAAATAAAATTCACACCATGAAAACAGATGCTTGGCTCCTTAAACTGGTACTTTGTAACTGTCACATTTAATTATTTTTCTTTTCATTTTAAAACCTATACCTGGATCTCAGTCCTGAACATGGATTTACTGAGAGCTCTCATACCGTCCAGACCTTTGAAATCCACAATGTGTTGCTACATGTTTTCAATTTACAGTTTTGGAGAGACAAAAGTGAATTAAAATCCTTTAGTTTTCAGATCTATTTGAATTGATGTCTGATACTTTATGGGCATTTGTTTTTGTGGTGAACACCCCCTTAACCAAAATCCCCTTCACCTTCTATGTTTGTTGTAATTTTGTAAAGAAAACAGTTTAAAACTATTTTTTTTTATTTATACAGGTAGTCCTCGACCTACGAACGGGTTCTGGACCTAAGGACCGTTCGTAGGTCGATTCTGCCGTAGGTCGGAACCGAACGCACATGGCGCCGCAAGTCCGCATATA
>JARVLU010000001.1:47776651-47788303 GCA_031762415.1 Simpsonichthys santanae | reverse complement strand
CTGTATCTTTTAGCTTCTGTTCTATATCTTTTAGCTTCTGTTCTAGTTCTTTTAGCTTCTGTTGTATATCTTATAGCCTCTGTTCTGTATCTTTTAGCTTCTGTTCTAAATCTTTTAGCCTCTGTTCTATATCTTTTAGCTTCTGTTGTATATCTTATAGCCTCTGTTCTGTATCTTTTAGCTTCTGTTCTATATCTTTTAGCTTCTGTTCTAGTTCTTTTAGCTTCTGTTGTATATCTTATAGCTTCTGTTCTGTATCTTTTAGCTTCTGTTCTAGTTCTTTTAGCCTCTGTCCTATATCTTTTAGCATCTGTTCTGCTTCTTTCAGCTTCTGTTCTATATCTTTTAGCATCTGTTCTATATCTTATAGCCTCTGTTCTATATCTTTTAGCTTCTGTTCTATATCTTATAGCCTCTGTTCTGTATCTTTTAGCTTCTGTTCTATATCTTATAGCCTCTGTTCTATATCTTATAGCCTCTGTTCTATATCTTATAGCTTCTGTTCTTTATCTTAAAGTGTCTGTTCTATATATTTTAGCCTCTGTTGTATATTTTTAGCTTCTGTTCTGCTTCTTTTAGCCTCTGTTCTATATATTTTAGCTTCTGTTCTGCTTCTTTTAGCCTCTGTTCTATATCTTTTAGCTTCTGATCTATATCTTTTAGCCTCTGTTCTGTATCTTTTAGCTTCTGTTCTTTATCTTATAGCCTCTGTTATGTATCTTTTAGCTTCAGTACTATATCTTTTAGCTTCTGTTCTATATCTCTTAGCTTCTGTTCTTTATTTTATAGTCTCTATTCTATATCTTTTAGCCTCTGTTGTATTTTTTAGCTTCTGTTCTGCTTCTTTTAGTCTCTGTTCCATATTTTTAGCTTCTGCTCTGCTTCTTTTAACCTCTGTTCTATATTTTTTAGCTTCTGCTCTGCTTCTTTTAGCCTCTGTTCTATATCTTTTAGCTTCTGTTCTTTATCTTATAGTCTCTGTTCTATATCTTTTAGCCTCTGTTGTATATTTTTTAGCTTCTGTTCTGCTTATTTTAGCCTCTGTTCTGTATCTTTTAGCTTCTGTTCTATATCTTATAGCCTCTGTTCTGTATCTTTTAGCTTCTGTTCTATATCTTTTAGCTTCTGTTCTATATCTTTTAGCTTCTGTTCTTTATCTTATACTGTAGTCTCTGTTCTATATCTTTTAGCCTCTGTTGTATATTTTTAGCTTCTGTTCTGCTTCTTTTAGCCTCTGTTCTATATTTTTTAGCTTCTGTTCCTGCTTCTTTTAGCCTCTGTTCTATATCTTTTAGCTTCTGTTCTTTATCTTATAGTCTCTGTTCTGTATCTTTTAGCCTCTGCTGTATATTTTTTAGCTTCTGTTCTGCTTCTTTTAGCCTCTGTTCTGTATCTTTTAGCTTCTGTTCTGCTTCTTTTAGCCTCTGTTCTATATCTTTTAGCTTCTGTTCTATATCTTATAGCCTCTGTTCTGTATTTTTTTAGCCTCTCTTCTATATCTTTTAACTTCTGTTCTGCTTCTTTTAGCTTCTGTTTTGTATATTGTAGCCTCTGTTCTATATCTTTTAGCTTCTGTTCTATATCTTTTAGCTTGTGTCTTGTTTCTTTTTGCTTGAAAACAAATTCAACATTTCTCATTCTTCAACAAATTTCCAAAAAGTCATTCAGCACTCAAGCTTCACACTGCCTTTTCAAAGAGAAACAATTTTTTTAATTATGAGAAATGCCTTCAATATCTCAGGACAATAAAATAAAGGTGTCTCCTAAATATTTTACCAATACTATAAATACTGGTAACACATTTTATGGTGCTTTTGATCATGAGGTCAAATTTTGAGTTGAAGTTACTTCTTTGTGACAGCCAGGCTGCAATTTACTGTATTTTTCAGACTATAGGGCACATTTAAAATCCTTTAATTTTCTCAAAAATGGACAGTGAGCCTTATAATCTGGTGTGACTTATGTATGAAAACAGATCCGCTCATTGATATTGCGCCTTATAATCCAGTGGGCCTTAAAGTCCGAAAAATACAGTAAGTTTTATTTGTCCTGTGGTGTTTGACCAAAAACAACAATCTTAACAGATAGATGCATTTTATTTAAATGTGTCAGGTTTCTGTTTTCTTTTAGAACTTATAGCACAGACATGAAGGCTGGTGAAACTTGAACAAAACGAAAAAATTTATAAGGAATCAAAAAGGGGCTGACAAGGCAGAACAAAACTAACTTTTCAAAAACACAAAAGCAAAACAAAACTAAAGCCTAATGGCAAGAACCAGGGACACCAAACAGAAAAACAGGAGGATCAGACAGTGAGTGAAGATGAACTGTATTCATAAATATAAAGTGTATTTATGCAAGGAGGAGTGATTACTGAGTGAGAACAGCTGAGACCCATACATCCATTTAAAATGGCAGGCAGAAAAATGGAACCGTCTGGATTTTCTTTAGCACCATTTAAGACAAGATTGCACTTTTTGGTATTTGATCACAGTTCTGGATTCTGGAAAACTTACTACAAGATCATCGGATCTGGAAACATTTATTAAGTTTACTCATTTTTTAAATTTCCCTGAAGGAATCTTCCCAAGGGATCAATAAATTATCATTTTTGTTATTGGGCAATGCATTGGCAGTTAAAACGCCCACAAGCACACGTTTAGAAACACACACACACACACAGACACACGCACGCACGCACGCACGTATGACTAGAAGACAGAGGACAGCCTGTTTAACAAGTGGGTCACACCAGGTCCAGCAAGAGCAAAAGAACAACAGAAGCAGAGAAAAGTGAGAACCAGCCGAAGCTGAATATTGTTTTAATGCCATCACTGCCTTAAATAAATAACATAAAAAGGATTAGCATACTTTGTAATGCAGAAAATAAGTCATCACACAATCTAAAATAACGCATGGCCGCTAAAAGGAAAACATTCTGTATTTTATGAGTTTTTTTTTTTTTTTTTTTTTTTTTTTAACATTTGAAGATTTTATCATAAAGTGAGTTATTAGGCTCACCTGAGGGCAGTCTTTGATGTAATGACCCTTGTTGAAGCACAGATGGCACAAGTAGTTGGGCGGGGGTCGTTTGTTGGGTTTCCTTGGCTCCGAAGAAAGGGAAAGGTCTGAGAAATGGTCCGTAAGGGAGTTGAGTCCATCCACGATGTTGCTCAGGGAGCCGTAGGGCGATACATTCTTATACACATTGTTGTTCAAGGCCTACAAAACAACATTAAACAAGAGTTCAGTTTCTACAGAACATTCGGATACTTGGAACTTACCCTGTAAACCGTTTTTAACGAGTCACCCATCTTATTTATGGGCTTTAAGTTCAACTTCATAATGTGAGAAGGGGCAAACATGTGGCCAGAACCTTCCAAGTTCATTTCTCATTTAATGCAGAACATCTGGCAAAAGGCCCAGCTGTGCTTATGAAGTGGAAAAGTACTGAGCGTGTTCGCAGAGAAGGACAGGACTCTACAAAGGATGACTCACTGTAAACAAGACGGGAGGCATGTTCCCTCACCAGCCTGTGGAACATCAGCAGTGTCACCATGCTCTGCTGGCAGTAAACTAGCTGTGGTCCTCTTGTAGTGTGTGTTGCATGCAACAAGGCCCTCTGAATTCAGAGAATCTCCTTTGAATATTAATAACAGAGGAAGCATTGCCTGCAGTTCCTAATTTCCCGTCTCAATCTTGTCTTCCTCAGTTCACTTGCAACAAAGAAATATCAGACAGGGAGACATTATGATGATTTGAGAAGATAATTTCTTATTTCATATAATCAGTCTTAAGGAAAAGCTATAGCAAAACAGTCTTTGTAGTCATCTGCCTTAAACTAAAAAGGTTTAACTGCACTTATTTTAACTGTTTGAAATGCTACTTTTAAGTGAAAACATTTCTAAGAGTGCAAGTGCCATAAAATCTATATTTCAGCTCTTCCATCAATCAAAGCTTTTGGGTTTTCTCTGAAATATACTGTTCCTGTGTAGATTTTTAACGTTGCACAGCACAGAAACCTTAGACCTGGCAACTGTGTTGGGAGTCTGAGCCAACTCTTTATCTGGAGGCCGTAAGATCATCTTGCTAAACAGCTCCAGCTTTAAGACTTGTGTTCATTTATTACATGCAGCCACAGTAAATAAAGCATCGCAGCTCTGAATGCACTCAGAGTTTTCCATCTGACATGTTTCAGCTCTTTGTATTTCAGAAACGTGTTTTTTTTTTTCTTTTTTTTTTCTGATAACTAAAATTGTACATGTAGGTTCAGATTGTGGAATTATTTTAACAAATGTAAAACAGAAAACGTTCTTATGTTCATCATATTTTTCCCCGTGCTTTGGCTTCAAACCTCAACCTGTCAGCTTCAATAAAAGAGATTTCACACACATCTGCTAACGGCGCAGTGGGACTGTTTGTTTATTCAGTGTATTTGTGCGTTGGAGTGAGTGAGTGATGGTGAGATAGTCCTCAAGAGGTCTTGTGTTGATGTAACCCAGTATGTGACATTAAACCAAGTCATTGCTAGTCATCGTGTGCTGAAGTGACGTGAACAAGTCGGGCACATCTGTGACTGTTTAAACAGATCCAGGGGAGCGCTGTCAAACACTGAGGAGGTTAGTCAAACACTGATTTTGTTTAAAGCCTGATTCTGTTGTCTGGTGGATCCCAATAATATTCTGCAGAGTCTGCCTCAAATTGAAAGAACTATATGAACAGATTTATCCAAAATGGTTATAAATACTGTAATCTGACTGATCAGTCAGGGCATTAATTAGGTTGACTTTTGCCCCTTTTAAACATTCATCATTGGTCAGGGCCTACAGCTGGGCATACCAAATGTATTAAAAAAGGCATGTCTGTAGACAGCTCAGTGTTGGTGCACTTAACATTTTGCTCATTGAAACAGAAATACACTGGAATGGTCAACCACAGTGTAAGCTTTGTTAATGAGATGAGACTTCATGCCGCCATCTTGCTAAGTGCTACTTGGCATCTTGTTACTGCTGGCATGGCAGCAGATCATATACTGTATATCCGAAGGGCCTATGAGTCACCTTTAATTCGTAAAACTCAAACTTCAAATGACATGGTATTGCATTTACCTTATTTTTTTAATGAAAATAGTTTATATGTTGTATTATTATTATAACAGCAACGGTTTCTTTCAATGGATTAGACTGCTTTATTTACTATAAAGCAGGGTAATGAGAGTAGGCATTGCATCTAAATAAAAATATATCAGCACTAATGATTTTTTTTTTAAATAATAGCCATTCAATAAACCTGTTTTAACTATTTTATGGGTAAAATTTATATGTGGATTAGTGAATACCTGCATATGCTGGACAAAAGCTCTGTTATCCATGTCTAAATACTAAAGTGCATGTTGTACAAGACCTGAATATTTACTAAATTATGAGGAAAAGACTGCAGACAGTGGTTGCAGAGATCCGATAAAAAAAAGAGATGTGTCATGTACTTAATTATTTTAAGTGCAATCATGTACTGTATTGCTATGATTAGAATGATTAAAGTTGAAAAATGTATTATTGTAGCAGTACACATCAGGACAGCATTTTGTCTGCCAATTCTTGATCAATCCATTAGTCCTGAGACAAACTATTTTTACTACTGATTATCAAACTCCCTATGAGAAACATCTGCCCACATGTCTTCAATCACCGTTTTCTTTTTAAAATATGGTGCACTGTAAAGTTACAAAGTTATACTAATAGGTAAAAATCAAGCAAACAAACAAATTGACTTCATAAATCTGTCACGGGATACTCTGATTTCTACAAATCAGCACTGGCTGTTGAAAAAAAAATAGTGAAACTATAGTTAAAAATATTCTATTTAAAGTAAATAATAGATCAACATTCCATCCTAATTCATCTGTTGTGTAATCCCTGCTGAAATGACCACATTTGACACTTTTCATCAAATCTCTGCAGTGGATTATTTTACTTGACTTTCTGTGTGGAGTGAGTGGAAGAGGCACCCACCAGGCTCCATGTGTGTTCTCACATTTGAAACACTTGAAACTCATATGGACTGAATGGAACTGCATGATTGTGTGTAATACATAATGTGAAAACTATTTCCAGCTGACCCGTTAGGTTTAATGACTTAAAAAGCTCTCTCTGGTTCCCGCCATCATGAACACTAGCGTCCATCTATCCACCACTAGATGTAGTGTGTCCAAAATGTGAGCTAATGCATACTAACACACAGTACGTCATTATTCATGTGTGTTGTATCAGGGGTGATTCTAGAATCTGACCTTTAGGGGGGCTTAGCCCCCAGTGTTGACAATGGCTCTTGGCTTGAACAATATGGTGGCCATTTGCTGTAATGTGGGAGGGGACACATTGGTGGGGAGGGTCTGGGGGTCTTCCCCCAGATAATTTTGTATAAAGTAGATGCCATTTCCTGCATTCTGGTGTATTTTAACGAGTTGTTAAACATCTACGTTTACCTATGGTATATAACTTGATTCAATAACTATTTTAGAGAGTATGGCACAACAAGAAGTTGTCTGACCTACAGCTCTCCCTGTGTGAATAGAACGCGCTGTGCTTCTCTAACGCATCCTAATAAATAAAGGATTTACTTACAGTTACCTTTGTACAGATGAACATGTGTCAGTTCTTGTTTATCACTGTTGTTTTCAGGTGCTCATGAGGTCAGACACCAGCCTTTATTGTCTTTTGCAGTTTCCCAAGCTTTGTTTAGTTTGTGAAATGAAATGGAATCACAGGTAACTGTATTCCATCCTCTAAACCAGGGGTGCCCAAACTTTTTCCCCTGAGAAGGCCAAATTAAAAATCTATCAGAGGAGCTGCAGGCCAAATGCAATAATATGTAGCATCCAACCAACGTCCCTCAAAAGGACAAGCAGCCTGAGCTCCCGGCTCTGTCAAAAGAAAATGTTATTCAGTGGCAGGAAGCTGCCGAGGGAAGGTAGGAAGTCTGTCAAAATAAAACACAAGAATGTAAATTACTAAAATTATTTAAAAAAAATACACAAATTAGCCACCCTACTGTGTGATCTGTGTAGTGCCATTACAGTGGTTAGGACGACTTACATTAAAGTCAATGGGTGGAATTAATGAGTATAAACACATTGATTCTTCAAAGGAAATTTTAATATAGTAATGAGGACAACTTGGCAGGCCAACTCAAACGGCTTGAAGGGCCAAGTTTGGCCCATGGGCCCCACTTTGGGCATTTATCTGATTGGTCAGTTGCTGATGAGCCTACTGGGTAGAGGATCCGACTCGTGCCAAAAGAAAAAAAAAATCATAGATTTTACTGGCTCGTTTAAGAGTTTCATAATTTATTCCATATTTATTCCAAATGTATTCAATACTTTGGTGAATCTAAGGTTTGAGAACTGAGTTTCCTTACAAAATCCTGATGATGGTTTCTTTATTTTTCAGGGGTGCTGATTTAAAATTTAGGGGTGCTTGAGCACCCACTGGTTGTATGTACCGGTATATAGTTGATAGGTGTGTTGTGAGTCCTGTAAAATTTTCATTATTTTATTTATTTATTTTTGCACAGTGTGCAGTATCAGATTTGCACACAGTGTGCACAATCAGCACATTTGTCTCTAAAATTACTCCGAGCTACAAAAATAGACAATATGTAAACAAGAGCAGATTTTGTTTGCACAACCTGGCCTATTTGAAGAAGTCAGCGGCCAACAGAGAGGCTGCAGAGGCCTGCGCTCTCCAGACAGAGCAGGCGATTCTATTTTCATCTCGCTCACAGACATATCTGACAAATGCATTTTTGGTTTAACAGTTTCATCTCAATACATAACCACAACTTATTAAAAAACAGACTCAATTAACGGTATAGCATTCATAGAAGTAATGCAACTCTGATCTTACATTTTAGAGTTTTAGAGAAAAACAACAAGATTAGAGCCGCTTTGGTCAAACCTTGAAAATAACACTAAGGGCAACCTCATGCCATATTGTGCAACGTCACATTAATGTTTTGTGAATGACTCTCAGCTACAACCACATCACAGTTTAGCATAAAATCTGTAAAATTGACTGTTAAACTAATGTTTGCATTGGTTAATGTTGATTAGCTGTGGCAGCCATCTTGAATTGAATTGACTCCAGACATTAAAGAGTTGCAGAGGTTCATCCAGTGATTGCTTTCTAAAAGGTTAATTGAAATCTGTCCAGTAGTTCACGAGATATGTTGCTAACAGACAAACAGGGCTGTCTCCAACTGTTAAGAATAAAATTTCAAGTAAGCTTCTTGCGCAATCAGTAGCACTTGATATGTGTCGTGAATCCCTCAGCTGCAACCTCAGCTAATTTTAGCATAATATCTGTAAAACTGACTGACTTAGAGCCACATTGATGTGTCTAGGATCAGTTGGCTGTGATGGCCATCTTCATTTTTATGTTGAATTCAAAAGTTGATTAGATGTAGAATTACATCTAATTAGGGGTGCACTGATTGCAACTTTCTGGCCGATCACCAATCACCAATCACCGATCACCGATTTCTAAAAAGTCTGACCTGCCGATTTAGATTTTTTCCGAATTCGATTTTGTTTCACAAGCGACACTGTCAGGTGTTATAAGGTCACAATGCACCTTCAATTTTCCAATATTATTTTGTTGAAAACTATACCCTTAAACAATATCCTACAAACAATATAAACTTGTTTTTAACTGGCCATAAGGTAGTGGTTTGAAGTACAAATGAAGTTCAGACAACTGTTGTTAAAACTAAAAGAAAAATCTGTCAAATTGGTTTCTAATGCATCGGCCGATTTCTGATTTCCCAAAATTAAGGAAGGGCCGATTTATCGGTGCACACCTACATCTAATGATTATTTCCTGAAAGTGTGATTAAACTCCATTTAGCAGTTCATGAGCTTTTGTGTTAATAGATAGACAATGACTCCAAATAATTGATGGTATCATTTTAAAGATTTTTTTTTGTTTTTGTTTTGTTTTGTTTTTGCAATATTGTAAGAGCACAGAATATTTTATTAGGAATCAGTCTCAGCTACTACCATCCCAGATATCATGTCAACATCTGCAAAATTGGCAGGGTTTTAGCTAGTTTTGCCTTTTTTTAAAGCCAGTTGGGTCTTGAAATGGATGAACTCTAAAAGGTAATCACATCTATTGATTACATTCTGAAAGTTGAATTGAAATTCATGATATATTTTGCTAACAAACGGACACCTTTGTGCAGCTTGCAATCACCAAGACTATTTTTTGAAACTACTATGGCGGGTCATCATGATGTCTTGATTTTTTTATACCAATAATAATCTTGCAGTTACAGTTTGGCAGTGCATACCTTGTCCTACACAAAAAAATTGCAACATTAAAAAAAAAAAAAAAATAATTAAAACATTTATAGCATTATTATAAAACAGTATTCAACAGATAGTGCCCCATTAAACTAAGAAATATCATGGCGGTCCGGAAACACAGATGAAACACGATTCTCTCTGTTTAAACTCCATCCATCTGGTGGAGGAAAAAATAAACAAAAGTTTACACACAATGTTTGTTTGTGACGTCACGTCGTTCACCTCATTGCGCTGCAGCTGCAGGAAGTTGTTGAGATAGTTGGAGTTCAGGGAAGACGAGCTGAGGTCGCCCGCGGCGGGAGTCTTGCTGAAGCCGAGATCCGGGTGGGAAGAGTTGGCTTCGGGTCTGAACGCGTCGAAGGCGCTGGTCTGGTGGGGGTCCTGCAGGGAGAGGTAGACCCAGTTGAGAAGCTGCGTGGGCTGGTACACGGAGGCACTTGTGTCTATGGCAGACAACAAGCTCATCTTTCAGTCCAGTTGGGCCAAACTGGATATTCCACGGCTGATAGTTGCTGTGAACTCGTCTCAACTTAAGTCCTCTCTTGTGGGTGTTTTACTCAGTTTCTTCTTCTTCACCCTGTCCTCCACGCGCCGGGAGCCTCGTCCCAGTTAAATGCTACTCAAAAGTCATTGCGCTAACATAAAAGCATTAAAAAGTTTAGCCCTGCTGCTCCCCATGATCCGCTATCTGCCTTTAATGCAGCAGGGCCGGAGAGGCGCCCTTTGAATATGTAATTAGCAAGTCTACGTCATCACGGGGAACCAGCCAATCAGCGTCCGAGGTGTGTGAATATTCATTCATTCATATCAAACTAATCAGTTACTAAATTAAGCTTTAACAGACTTTTTCTGCATTTAATAAATATATTTATTCCTTTCATGCGCATTAGGTGTTTAAGAAACAGGAGTGGAATAGTATGTCAAGTTAATCTTCTGTGATTATTAATATTAAGTGGTTTGAACATATATCATATATCTAGAGCACTGAAGATAGTGGTAGGTTTAGGTTTGCAAAGACTACTGAGTACAACAGTTTTAGACAAGAAAACTCAATCTCTGTCAGGTCTAAGAAAACAGACCAGAGCGATTGAGATGGAGCCAATTCCTATAAGAGAGCTTCCTCTTGTGGCTGTAAATATATATGCAGTGCAAAAGTTTTAAATCACCTCTAATGGTTATTTATGATGACCACATGACCGTATGACACATGACATAGTGTGTGTGTGCTACTCATACAATGACATTCTGGACAGATGTACAACAATTCATATGACAGAAAACTGGACAAATAATTCCACTCACAGAGAAAGACGACGATACGGATAAAGACTTGATTTGCTTCACTCAACTTCCTGGGAAAATGTCACATTCACAAGAAAAAGTGGTCAAACTCCAAGCCAAGCATAACCCACTTCAGCAAGGAACTTTACATATACGGCACCACAAGTAAAGGACTTGACAACAAAAAGGCAATGAAAACTATCTCAGTTCTAGAATATCTTAATGTGAATGTATCTATATAACATATGAATACAGTAGATTGTTTTGTATCTTTTTAGACTTTTATTTTTTTATCTTTTATACTTTTTTGTACTTGTCTTGTTCTTCTTTACACTTGAATACTATTACATTTGTACCTGTTAATATACCCCTGGCAGACACATACTGTATTTGTAATGCTGATTAAAAACTTAATTAAAAAAGTGTGTGTGCTTTAAAAATTAGGAAAATAGAAAAGTAAAGGATAAAATACGAGTCAGGTCCAAAATACTGCAATTAATAATAATATTAACGATATCAGATAGTTCATTCATTCAACCTTTATTTATACAGGTCTGTCTCATTGAGTTATGAGGATTCATTTTCAAGGGACCTGTTTTAGACAGACAACATATAAAGTACAGTACAGATACCAATTAATAAACAACAATAAAATGCAATTAAAATTAAAAAGTAGTGTTATAAAACAATAACAAGATGCCTTATAAAACAATGTAAAATACAAAAATAAAAAAACGTATTTGCTTTGATTTTTTCCCTAAGGACATTATCAATTGTTTAAAATCCCTTTAAGAAATAAAGGTGACACAAAATGATATACAGTACATACTTACGTCTGGTATTCAGATGTATTTTGTTAAAATAACAAGTTGTTGTAATTTAAAAGGGGAAAATATATTTGTAAAACCACAGATCAGAACAAGTTTAAGTGGAAGATCTGCTATGGTTCAAGGAGTTGGGTTGTGGAACGATTTGGAGAATGATATTAAAGAGGCTAACACAATGGC
>JARVLU010000001.1:47759900-47772508 GCA_031762415.1 Simpsonichthys santanae | reverse complement strand
AAAAAAACAGTGCCCCATCTATAGTGACTTTGGATGAAATTTTCATATATTTATAATTTTGTTTACAAAAACGAACAGTTCAATGATACAATATATATATGTTGTGCCATTTTATGCAAAGTTCAAACATCATGTCAGTGGGGCTTTAACTACTTTTTGACAGCATAGAGATGAAGAGACCTTCCATCTATCCATCAGTCCATTATCTTTACCCGCCTCTTCCCTTTTCGGGTGGCAGGGGTCACTGGTGTCCATGTCCAACCATCACTGTGCAGGTGGTGTACACCCTGGACAGGTCTCCAGTTCTTCACAGGGCCACACAGAGACAAACAAGACTTAATTCACTCTCTCACTCACGCCTAGGGACAATTTAGAGTTACCAATCAACCTAACATGTCGTCTGTGGGAGGAAACCAGAGTACCTGGGGAAAACCCATGCATGCATGGAGAGAACATGCAAACTCTAACCAGAAAAGCCCCCGGGCTCGGATTTGACCTGGGGCAACCTGTTCGCTGAGGGACGGCAGCTCTACCAATTGCACCACGGTGTTGCCCTGAAGGGACCTATAAGTAGAACAAGGAAGGATGAGACAGCAGTGTGATGTGTAATAGATTAAATCATCGTTTCCTACTTTCATTACAAACGCCACAACCATCTGAACAAAATTAGCACAACAAATAGGTCCTTAAATTACTACTTGAGTAGGATAAGTACAGCAAATATATAAGTTCAGCAACCAAAACACAGCAGTTTCTGATTAAAATGCTTCACGTGATTCACCTGTTTTTTTATTTTTTATTTTATTTTATTGTTACAGATAAAGGTATAATCACATGTTTAACACTCATGGGATGATAAGTCATGGTACATTGCTGTTTTTCCCATGATGTAGTTAAAAGAATGTCACCACGCAAATGGGCGGTGCCTCTGTGTGGAAAATATGAGCCCCACCCACTTCAGTTTATATTGCCTTGACTGGACTTGACTCTGCGCGCACTCAAGGAAGAAGAACATTAAAAGTAAGTGAAATACAAATAATAAATGACTTAAAACCAAGTGTAGCTTCGACACTCACTTAATAAGGCCAGGTACTGGACATGTGATGACTGTTCGTGGAGTCGTTTCATGGTTTAGTGTAACTCCGGTGATATTTTTAACTTTAAGCTAACGCACTCTTAGCTGTGTGTTAAGGCAAGTCAAGGCGGTGGTTCTTTATGGAAAGCCATTTTTAAACGGATCATGGAGTCTGGTTCTGGTTCCGGTTGAATGGTTCTGTAGAATCCATGGGTCCGGACTGGAGGTGCCACGTCTTGTAAGCCGAGTTCGGACATTTAGCTTGTCATTGTAAATAAAGGCCTGTTTACAGCTAGGCCTCCGTCAAAACTAATATAAATTTAGTCGTCTAGAAAAATCCGTTTTTAATTTATGTTAGCATTTTAAGATGTTTTATGTACTAATTAAAGACGGAACTCTCATTTGGCTTTCATCCAGCAAAGCTGTCACTAACATATGGACAGTATGCTCAAGCGGCACGTTGGCGCAGTTAGTGGAGCTGCAGCCCCTCAGCCAAAAGGCCAGTAGATCGAATCCCGGCCGCAGGTCCATTCTGGTGGAGTTTGCATGCTCTTTTCGTGCATGCATGGGTTTCCCCGGGTACTCCGGTTTCCTCCCACAGGCCAAAACTTGCATGTTAGGCTAATGGTAATTATTGCCCCTCGGTGTGCGTGACTAATGTGAAAGGTTGTTTGTTTCTTTAAGTGACCTTTGTGACTTCTTTTACAATGAAATGCAAAGCATTTCACAAGCTACAGGACTGAAAATGACATCAGTGAAGACTGATGGCATTTTACAATGAAAATATTTGCATGATTGCTATAGAAAATTTTCATATCAAATTTATAGATTACAGAGACTGGATTAAACAAAAACATCTAGTTATCAGTTGAATGGTCTTAAGTTGCATCTACATTTAGTAGACATTTTACTTTAAACGTGTAAATTATTACACAACTCTGTTAAAAACAGGTTCAACACTGGGTGTGTTTTCATCTTTTGTTGCCACATCATTGTAAGTGACATGCTTTTAATGCTCTAAAAACATCAGTGATGGATTCTTTTAGTGGTTGCAAACAGAGTTTTCATGGTAGCTCAGTGAGATGATTGTTACATTTTGTGTTATGTGTTATGCTTGACATGTATTTGATAAACTGCTTTTTTTTATGTCTAATAGCAATGAGCTACCCTGGATACCCACCTCAGCCAGGAGCTTATCCTCCCCAAGCAGGAGGCTACCCTCCACAAGCAGGAGGCTACCCTCCACAAGCAGGAGGCTACCCTCCACAAGCAGGAGGCTACCCTCCTCAAGCAGGAAGCTACCCACCACAACCTGGTGCTTATCCTCCTCAACCTGGTGCCTATCCACCACAGACTGGTGCCTATCCACCAGCACCACCTCCAGGTAAGTCCCTTTGCAGTCCATTGAAAATAAATAAATGAGAACATGCATGTTTTGTGAAAGTCTGTTATTTTGATTCTACAAGTCACATTGGTCTTTTGATTTAAAAGGAAATATAATCTTACTGTTTCCAGAAAATTAGATAAAGCTAGCATACAACAGAAAGGATGCATCGATCTCTCTGTAGGCTTTTGCTACCTTTGGTGCTGCTTTTTTTTTCTCTTGGCAGTCTTCTTGTCAGCATTTTTTGGCAAGGGTTAAATAACCAAGTTACAACATGTTAATAAATATGCTAATGAGTAAATTTTGTATCCATTTGTCAAAACATGAAATGCTTTAGCTTGTAGTTTTGTGTTAAGGCATTATAAAAGCTGGTGGATGTAAAAGTGCTAAGGCTGTGGTGTCTATTTGAACAAGAATTTACCAAGTCGTTTTCTAGGCAACAAAGATGAGATTGTAAACTTACTGGATTTGTTTCCTCCCAAACCAAACATATGTCTGCTGTTGCTAAGAGCAGTAAATTGTTTTAGTTCCTCAACCACATACTGCTGCCATTCTCTGTCCAAAAGTCTTCCCATTAGACTTAATTGGTAGAGCCCAAATACAATAGCCCCTCACTACTTGGCAATTTGTTTTTCGCAGACTTGTTCTATTGCGGTTTTCCAAAAAAAAAAAAAAAAAAAAAAAAAAGAAAGATTGGACATGACACACAACTGGCTGATTGATAGATGAGCTGCACAAGTGGCATGGATATTTTATTTTAAATAAATTATTTAGCAACTGCTGCACCTTAATGCAGCCCACAGCTGCAGGAGAAGCTTCCTCTTGCAGCTGATCAGCTGTTTTCCGTGCAGAGAGAAGTGGGCGTGGCTGAGAGTGCTTGCAGGTGGCACAGAGCAGCCGAGGCATAAAGCTGAAATCATGACATTATGTGCTCTGTTAGAGTTTAGTGTGTAGAGACATTGTTTAGAAAATTGCAAGAGTGTGGGAAGTGTTTAAAACGCCTATGTATATACTGTATAGATATAGATATACCGTAGATACACACACACTAAAATAAACTACTACTTACTACTTGTACTACTATTCCTACTTCAGCTTTTCACTTATCGCGGGGCTTGAAGATACGGATCCCCCACGATAAACAAGGGATTACTGTATATCCAGTTAAAATGTCATGTCTTTCAGTGTCTTCCAGCATTTAGCCACATTCTCAATGTTTCTAATTTCTTCTACAGGCAGCTGGGGAGGTGGCCTCGCAGGTGGATACCCCTCTGCTGGTTCTAACAACTTTCCAAGTCCTGGATACAATGCGGGCATGGTAAGTTTATCCTTTAAAAATCACAGATACTTGAAAAATTCTGATACAGTAGCCTACATCCGCAATGCCTTATCATTGGATTATTTAATTAAATATTCAAGTTAGAATAAATTACCGGTACACAGCTTCAATGGAGTGTGATGTTCTTTGACTTTATGGAACGATTTCCCCAAGTTCAAATACTAAGAGTTTCCACATTGCAGTTTTTTTTTTCTTTCGGCTTAATGACGAAGTTCTTCTGCATGAACACCATTCCTATGTTTAAGCCTTGTCCACGCATTTAATCTTTTGCTCCTTATTTTAGTTTTGTATTTGTTTGTTTTCTTGTGTCTTCTCACTTCTTGTCGTAAGATTTATTTTGCATGGCCATGTTTCATAAAAAAATAAAAATAAATAAATAAGTCGGAACATTAACTTCAAGTAGAGCATATAGGGGAAGGATAGTTGCATGTAATTTTCATCCTGATGCAATGCTAATTCCACAGATACTGTATGTCCAATTCTTCCAGCTACATGTTCTTCATGACAACAATAGCTTTGAAACTATTTTATGAAATTCCAATCTTCCAAATCATATGGCAACCAGAGCTTTGGCGGCATGAGGGCCCATGTTCCCTCAAGCACCTATAGGGTACCCACCTGCCCCACAAGATGGTGCCCTCAATTCTAACCTACAATCATATGGCTTGTACCTACAGGGAGCAGGGGGGACCATGCCCCAACAACAACAATGGCCTGGAATGGGCTACCCTAGTCAGCCAGGTCAGCCAATGCCTGGATACCCTGGTGCACCTTCACCCAATCAACCCACGCCTGGTTTTGGAGGAGCACCAGCACCAATACCAGCATACCCATCACCAAATCCATCTATGCCAGCCTATGGAGGTGGAGCCATGCCAGTAAATCCACCTGTCAATGTAAGAGACAATATCTGCCTGTTACGATGCCTCTCTGTTAACATGTTGTTGTTGTTGGTAAAACACGTTATTACATTTTTATCTCAGAGAGGATTCAGGGGAACAATTGTGGACTTTCCTGGAGCTGACCCGCTCAAAGATGTGGAGGTCCTGAGAAAGGCCATGAAGGGCTTTGGTGAGTGTGGCGAGCCGAGATCGTCATCAGGCTGTACTGATTAAGAAAAGATTGTCAGAATATTTGAGGAACATGCTGCTCTATTTTCAATTGTTTGTAGTCTTTGAATGTTGAATTATCTCATGTATAACCAGTATTTACCAAAACACCATCTATAACACCGCGTATAATCTTAAAGCTAAAGTCCTCTGCATTTACATGAGGCTGGATGTTTTGCATTTTCAAATTTGTTTCATGAATTGATTCGCTTGAGGGCCCAAAATCGCCTTATACTGTATTCTACTTGGCTAATTGGTTGTTATGGGGCAGTTAGAAATTTAGAAATTTGTCTATTATTTTTTTAATAATACTATTTTAATCCCCTCATTAAGAACCGTATATACATGTTTGTCTTTTATAAACTTGAAAAAAAAAAAAAAAAAAAACATAGTCACTGTTTTGCAAATTAATTGATAATAAGCATGTTTTTAAAATTAAATTGTCTAATTAATCAAACCATAAAATTGTTTTTGGTTTTATTAGTCCTTAAAAGTGTGACATTTTCTGTGCAGGAACGGACGAGCAAGCCATAATTAATTTACTGGGGAGTCGCTCCAACAGGCAGCGTGTACCGTTGCTCAAAGCCTACAAAACCTCTTATGGGAAGGTAACGTTTTTGTTTGTGGTTATAGTTATGCTTGCGTAATGTTTTTGCCAAAGCTTGTACCATTTCCCATTTGGGCTCTGCTTTTAAAAATAGCTTACACAATTTACATATATAGAAACATTGGATCTGTGTGCACTAAGTGGTACTGTGACCTGCAGACAACAGGTGCAGGAGTAAAATGGAGAGGAGGATCAGATGTCTTCCACCATAGTTGTATTAGAGCTGCTTAGTTCACAACAGCGGTTTCTGTTTGCTGGGATTTATTCCAAACACTTTTTCAATTTCAGGATCTGATCAAAGACCTGCATTCAGAACTCTCCGGGGACTTCAGGAAGCTGGTCATGGCCTCGTTGAAGACTCCAGCTCAGTTTGATGCTTCTCAACTCCATGATGCCATGAAGGTAAAATGTTCAGAAACACAATAGTGAAAGCATGCAGATTTGTTGTAAAGCTATCAGTTCTTTGTATGTTTGAACAAACCTTAATTTACTGGAAAAACATTGCATCCACAAGGCCAGAGGATGAAAATAACAGGTTGAAACTGTTGTTGTTGTCTTCCTCACAGGGAGCTGGAACTGATGAGGCCTGTCTGATAGAGATCTTGTCCTCTCGCTCTAATTATGAAATCAAAGAGATAAATCGAGTTTACAAAGAAGGTGAGATGCTCCAGGTCTTAACTTAACAGTCATCCTTTAGCTTCTGCTGTGTTCTCTATCTGCATTGTTTCAGTATTGGATTTACAAAGCTGTGAGATAAAACTGAATTTGATTGGAATAATGCGAATACCACAATAATATTTATTGTGCAGACACTATTACCCAACATTGCATAATAATGGCACTGACACCTATAAACCTATTTGTGTTTTTACTGCTGTAAGGTGGGATGTGATCCCACAATTTTAAAATACCCCAAACACAGCTTCTGTATCAGTTTTGGGTTCAGCAAAACTTAGATTGACTTGTGTTTGGATGTAATGTCACAGTACTTACCAGTTGATAGTAGAAAAAGGTATCAGCCATTGTTTGTGTTTGTATTTATTGTCTAAATTCTCATTTATTTCAGAGTACAAGAAAAAGCTAGAAGATGCTATTCAAAACGATACCTCAGGTCACTTCTGCAGGCTCCTGATCTCTCTGGCCCAGGTACAGCTATGATCCAAATGATTTACTGTAGTTTTGCTGCAACATTGTCATAATTAGCCACACTGCAATTCAGCACTAATGCCATTTTGTTTTTGTAGGGCAATCGAGATGAACGAGAGACTGTTGATATCGCTTTGGCTAAACAGGATGCTCAGGTAAATTTAATCTAGTTATAAATTCTTATTGTTTAAAGATCCCATTAAGCTATCAGCAGATATACAGTATTTTAAGCAAATGTAAATTTTTCTCAAGGTGATCCCTAAATATCAGGTTTTTATTATTTATGCTTACAAGGAGCTACTTTAAATTATTTCAATTAAAACAAATTAAATTACATTTTAGAATGCAATTTAATTGCATTAAATTAATTTAAATGATCATTTATTTTATTGTCATTGCACCTAAATACAATTAAATTTGGGTTTGCTTCCCAGAGCACTGGGAGCTTCATTTGAGAACACTATACCGTGTACTTTTACTAAGGTCATGTACACAGTAAACTCTCCTATGTGAAAACCTTTGAGAAGTGATGTGTATGCATGAAAAAGCTCTCAAGTGTGTGGTATGGGGTGGGGGTTGTTACCTCTAGGTGCATAAATATATTCAATCAAGATATTTTTTTCCTGCCTCAATCCGTGTCTTAAATCTGCTGAGTGTCTCTCTCGTAAAGTTTGATGATGAGGATGAGAAGGAAGTTCCACTCGAGTAGCTCCTGAAAGAGTCTGCCACTCAGTAACATAGCCATTTCAAGCAAGATGGCTGACTGAGAACATTTAGCATTTTAATATACTTACTCAGTTACAATTTTCTTCTTGAGATTCTTTTGTCTTCTTTATTGTAAAAGTTAAAACTAAAAATTTTGAAGGAAAACCAGATTCTATCAGGAGGTTGAATGCTGGACAACCTGGAAAACTTCCTAATGTCTACCCTTGTTGTGTCTATTACAGTATGTCATTTTACAGGTTGAAAAGATTTTTAACACAAAGCTGTACTTGATTTAGGTTGCCAGTACTGATAAAACCTACAAGTTATTATTATTATTATTATTATTATTGTTGTTGTTGTTGTTGTTGTTGTTGTTGTTGTTGTTGTTGTTGTTGTTGTTGTTGTTGTTATTATTGTTATTATTGTTATTATTGTTATTATTATTGTTATTATTGATTGATACAACAGCATACCACTGACATACATATCTTAATCTTTAATTTGATTTTATGTGAATATACTAATGTGTTTATCATTTCTGTATAGTTAATAGCTCAACCTGTTTATTGCACAATTCCAGAAATATATGTTTTAAACTTGTGTGTTTTATTTTTATAGGCTTTGTATGCTGCTGGGGAAAATAAACTAGGAACTGATGAGTCCAAATTCAATGCCATTTTATGCGCCAGGAGCAAACCCCATCTCAGAACAGGTAAAAAAAATAAACTAAATAAAATGTAAAGTTGTCACGAGTAAGCAAGTTAAGCAGTTAAAGCATACAACAGAATTAGAGCATCAAAAGAAAAACTTATAATTCTTTTTCTCAAGCAAACATGTTTTTGATGAAAATATTGACAGTGGTTTAGTTTTCAACCAAATCCTTTCTAGCCATTTTCTTTATAGGGAGTTTGTAGAAGCTGTGGTTCAAAACTAAATTATATTTTCTCCCTGTATTTTACAGTGTACATCTTTGTAGCACACGCATCAAACTAAAACTTTTATAGACTGACACAAATATTTTAAGAAAGTTTACTTCAGTTTAATGATGGCCATTTGCATAAACGACAGAATATATAATTATATACTAAACACTAATTCAGCAGTTCTTGTCACATTTAATATTCTTGTTAGTCTCAAAACGTTTGACCATGACTGTATTTGATGGCTTTTATATTCTTGTTTATTTGAATTTTCTTCCTCTTCAATTTGGTCTTTTTCTTCTGAAAATTACCAGTAGAAGTCAGATGTTTACATCTTCTGGCCCATAATAATAATAATAATAATAATAAAAATAAATAAATAAAATTAAAAAAAACAGTAATAGGTCAGATTTTCCAGTTGAAAAATGAATGCAAGTACTGGTAGAATATTATTAGCTCAGTTTTTTTCCTGAAGTAATGAAAACTTGCAGTCAGAGTTGGAGAGAAAGTTTTTCTTCTTTCTGAATTACGTTTTTAAATCTAAATGGCCAAAATAAAGTGCCCGAGGTTCTAGTTGTAAAAAGTCACATTTGTCTGTTTCCTTTTAAATTTCTGTACCTCATCTGTATTACTGATGCGTGTATTTGTGTGCATGTGCGTGCAGTGTTTTATGAGTACCAGAACATGTGCGGCAGGGACATTGAGAACAGCATAACCAGAGAGATGTCTGGAGACCTTGAGAGTGGCATGCTGGCAGTAGGTAAGAATGATTTCACAATTCAGGTTTGTTTTAGAGTCAACACGTTAAGGATGAAGATGTTCAAGTTTGTCTTCATGAATTAAATACTATAGAGCATTTATTGACATATTTGTTTTGTGTAACATTGGAAAACTTTCACTTCTTACAAGAGTTACACCTGCTACTACATTTGCCGTATTGCTGTGGTAGGGGTCCATTTGACACTAATCACATGCCTTATCTCTGTTTTTTTTTTTTTTTTTTTTGGCAAACTTTTCTAAGGGTTATGGTACAGTAACATATTGATTTATATGTTTTATTGTATTTTTTGTTTTTTTCTCTAACATTTTCATTGTCAGATGGTGTGCATTGCAGTTTTAGAAGTTGCTTTTTTATTTTCTTGTCATTGTGTGTGCATAAAATGTTAATACATATAAAAAAATGTACATCATCTCAGTTTTATAGCTTTATGTAACTTATCAATGCATTAATTGTTAATTACACCAGATAAATCAAACATGCACTTGATCTCTTGAACCTGCTCCAGCCCTTGAAATTAGAAAAATGCAGCCTCAGGTTAACGACTATGCAAAAAAAAAAAATTACATTACATTGTTATTTATTTTAAAATAACTAAAACACAGATGCTACATGTGGAAATACTAATGACAAAAGAAGATATTAAAAGCACAAGTTTTGGATAATGGCTTGCCTGCTGAGTACGACTCAGTTTCAAAATACAGTATCCAAGTAATTTTTCTATTCTGAAGGTCTCTAGTTCAAAAGGCTAACTGGACAGCAGGTTAAACTTTGACACGTTACTTCTTCAACACCTCTCCCCCACAAGTTTACTTTATAAATCCATGCATTTGTTTTTGTCTTGCAGTGCTGTGCTATTTTCTGATGCATTTTAGTGTGGTTTATTGACCACCTGCGTGTGTATTTTGGTGCATGTATGGCTCTATATGTCACTTGGAAATGCCTCTGTTTCAGTGAAGTGCATTAAGAACACACCTGCCTACTTTGCTGAGAGACTTTACAAGTCTATGAAGGTGGGGCATAAACTTTCTATACATTATCTAAGAAAACTTGAACACAAACTTTTTGTTTCATACACATATTTTTCTGCATGTGTGCATGTGTGCTTGTAGGGTCTCGGAACTAAAGACCAAACCCTGATCCGGATCATGGTGTCCCGTTCAGAGGTTGACATGCTGGATATTCGTCAGGAGTATCTTAAAAAGTATGGCAAATCGCTGTATTCACACATCACTGTAAGTATCTAAATTCATTTTGCAATGCTGTATTTATGTCAAAGTGAAATGCTTTAGTGAGACACGAGTCTAAATAGATATATTTATATTTTTTTATTTATTTAAAGGCGGACACGTCAGGAGACTACAGGAAACTCCTACTCAAGTTCTGTGGTGGCAATGACTGAAAAAGCAGCAGTATTTACAGCACTGTAGCTGTTTATCATGGCTTTTTGAATGCATTATACCCAAGCTGCAAATCTACACAATTTGTCACTGATTTCAAAGCAGTTTTTTTTTACTCAGCAGCATTTTCTTTTTATATTGTACACACTGAAAGCTTTTATATTTTCTCACGTGGTTTACTGGAGAGTTGAATGTATACAGCCATAAATTATATATTTTATTACCGGTAGCTTAAAACTCAGCTAGCTTAATACCTTTAGTGGATATTTTGAATGTGCCAGCAAGATGTAAAATATTTTAGTTCTCTAATCTTCAGCTTTATAGGATAAAGAGAAACCAAAGTAAAACGACAATCTTTGCAGTTGCATGATCTGCTTTGTAGTTATTAGCATTTTGGTTTGTTTTGCTTGTGTTGGCTTTGCTACATTTGTCACAGATATTTTATCCCACAAAAACGATGCAACTCCAAAACATAAATATGCAAAAAAAAAAAAAAAAAATTAGCATCCATTTGTGAAAACACATCGTCTTTATTGATAAGCACATTTTCAACTGATAACACTTTTTGGGTTGAAACTCCCAGACTTTTTGAAACCTACGATAAACACTTCAAAATTATGTTCATTTAAATTGATAAACTTATTTTCAAAACTGATGTTCCTAACTGTGCACTATAGAGAGCCTTTTTTTTTTTTTTTTCCCCCAGTAGAGGGCAGGGTAGTGTTTTGATTGGCGCTTGTGGGTTCCTAAAATGCAATCCAGTATGTAAAATTCAGAAGATGGCATTATTAAATCAATGGTATTTTCATGCCAATTATAATAATTGGCTTCATATTTACACACCGAGTGATGAATGTCACAACACCGTTTTCAGGTTGGTGCCTTTTTATGTGTTTTTTGTTCAAATTGCTTTTTCCTTGTGGCGTGTGGGGCCAACATGTGGCTGCTCAAATATCTCTATCATTTAATTATTGCTGGGGTGGGGGGTATTAATGACAGCTGAAAGCAGCTTTGACCACATTAATCAAATCTACATACCTACCCAGGAAGAATACACTTTTGATGTTTTATTGGCGGGGAAAAGGTTTTTGGGGTTAAAACTAGATGATTGTTTGAATTTCATTGAAGATTAAAAGCAATTTCATCACATTTAACTAATGATCTCAAATAAATCCTATAAGGTAATTTCAATGTGTGTCTACAAACTATAGGTTTAATGCGATAGTTACAAATCTGTTCTGTTTGGAGGTGTCCTGTTCAACTGTTTCACAGTTAATTAAAAAAGTGTAAATGGATTTTGCCTGTTTTAACATGTATTAAAACTGATCTGATCATCTGGGAGTTCCAGGATGTTCCAAGATGATGTTGATCTGGAGAAACATGAGAAAACAAATAAAATTACTCAAATGCAAATGTTACTGGTTTATTATTTCTTTGGTGTGTGCAATTTTGGTTTGGCTTTGTTTTCTGAAGTGTTGCAATTTTACAAATTCTTTATTTTGATATGTTCTGCAAACATGTTTGTGAAGATGACTGGTGAGGTTTTGTTCTGAGTGGAGACTGTTTTAATGTTCTTAGCTCAGATATTTTCAGCTAAATCTCCCCTTGCACTGGCAGTAAATAAATCTTTTTTTATTTTTTTATTTTGCAAGCATGGGGTCAGGGTAAATGATGGATATCCTTGCTGACAGTCGCTTCAATAAAAGATAAGGCTATTATCTGCCCTGTTTCAGGCTGTCTTATAAACAAATCTTTTTCAACAATTTCCAATGAAACATCCGACAACCATTTTGGCTGTCTAAATAATAACTTCACCCATCCCCTCGAGATAAAAAGGCATTAGGCTGTCCTTTCTATTCACATGCGTGTCCTCAGAAATAAAAAAGGGGAATAGACGCAGTTGTTCAATCTGTGTCAGCTGTAGGGATCTGCTTCCCTTTGATGTGAATGAATTGTAATTAATTTTTCATCTGAACGAATAGCACACAGTTGCACAAGCTCTGCAGCCAGCATGGCAGGGAAAGACGGGGGAGGGTGGTGGGGTTTGCAGATGTCACAATGAGATTCAGTGCATGCATGAATAAGGTCACAATTTGAGAGGTATGCCTGCAGACGCCTGGCGGGGGGGGGGGGGGGGGGGGGGGG
>JARVLU010000001.1:47727331-47742171 GCA_031762415.1 Simpsonichthys santanae | reverse complement strand
CTCCACATCATTGCATTCAGTTTTTATTCACAATTTGTTTAGTGTCCCAACTTTTTTGGAATCCGGTTTGTATTATGGCAAGCTATTGGCTATTACTAGAACAGTTACTGAAAATATACTGGAAACACAAACTGTACCTTGCTGAGTAGAACCGTGCTGTGCTGGTACTAATGGTACTAATGGATAAGAGGCAATAGATTATAAATTGAAGGAGTTGAGGAAAAAAACTTAAACAAAAGACTTTAGGAATAGGAGTTGTTGAGACAGATTAGTGGGGTTGATATGTTACTATTTTAAACTACCGTAGATCATCTGTAGGGTGTGTTGAATCACAGCCAGGATTTAGTTGTCTAGGATGTCAGAGTAAAACCTGCTTTCTGGCTTAATGCGGTCACATCCGTAGCCTTACTTCAGTACATTGGAAAATGAGTATCCTGTATGTATTTTTCAACAGCATTAGTGTTGTTTTCATTTGTATTTCTGTTAGTTTAAAGTCTGTGAAGCCGATAGCACAAAAAGAAGATTTGGACTCTTCCAACTCATGATGTGTGGTTTTGTTTGTTGTTGTTCCTCGTGAAATTAGTTCTAAGTGCCTAAAAAAAAATAGTGTGCATTATTACGTTTGAAAGAATGACACCATTTTTGTTATCCTGTTTTATTGAATGTACTCATAAATCTTTATCTGAGGAGTTTTTTCTTTCTTTTTTTTTTTTTTAATTTTTTATAACAAATGTTGCAGGGCTTGTCAACTTGTACCATAAAAAGGTTTGAAGCATCAGTGAAAATCCTTTTGTAATCATAATCGAAGTACATTGTGACATTTTGGGAGATAAACTTGATTTTGATTGATTGGGTTTTCTGGAATTGCTGAATAATTTAGTCTCTCCCGTCCAACAGTGGGAAGGGGAAGACAACTCTGCATTTTATTCTGATATGGCTCTCTTTTAGCCTCCCAACCCTGAAGCCTTTCTTTTTCTGCACGCTGCAGAATTCACCATTCCTCTCATCCAGTCTCTCCATGGCAACGTGTGTCATCATGCTTTATGTGCTGGAGAACATAATCTGGTTGTCTGAAGCAACTGTTGGTGGCTTAGAGCATCGCTTGATTGTGAGGGGAAGCAGACGGATGAGTGGGGGAAGTGGAACCTCATCGGTGTACTGAGCATTCCCCTGACCTATTTAGATCACAGCAACAGGCCTTTATTACCATCTGTGGGTTTTCCACTGGGATATTTTTCACCTTAAATTACATCTCCCAATATTTGTCTGTATTCACATTTTATTTTATATTGCCAAAATGTGCTTTGTTTTAGATTCAATATGAATGTGTAGTAAAATTCTCCAAGTTCAATAAACTGTCTACCTGTTTGGGAGGAGACAAGTAGATTATTTTTCTGTAGAGCATCAGATCCATGCTTCCCTAATGGATGTCCATTTTATTGATGCTGTGAACATGTTTATAAATTATCAGCCTCACGGTTTGTGGCTGGTGCTAATTAGTATCGATAATAAAAAGCATCTTGCCACAGACTCATTAATTGTTAGAGAGCGGGTGTGCATCTGGCATGCAGTTCATCTGCATTTATTGTTGTGCTTACTGGGCTAAATTGTCATCACACGGCACTCATCTAAATATGGAAACTGTGGTGCACATATTTGTCCTTGCAGCAAAATCACAGTGATACAAAGGATTGTCTCTGAACTGCCAAAATCAAGGTTTATAGTAGAGGAGATTATTGGGCTTTAATTTATCTCTGGGTTTTGATTTAATTGCATAATTCATGTGAACAACCACATTTTAGAAAAGGCTTTAAAATGAAGGTTTAATTTTTAACTTCTGAAGGTGGCCAAAATCATTTTTCTTTGAACGTTAGCTGCGTTCTTCTTTCAAGAGAGGGTAAGTTCTGTTATCCAGAGGGTCTCTGACTACTGCTGCTGCTTCCTCACATTAAAGGCTCCCACAGACTCGGGCAGACCTCAGTCTGCGTGGAAACTGCAGGCTCTGTCCACAGACGGTTGAGACTTCGTACTCGAGCATACACCCTGAGCGGCTGCAGACCAGCTCTGCAGGCAAGGGGCGTTTACCTTCAGGACAAATTGAGTTCACCGATTGGTCGTTTGCTGACACGCCTACTGGATTGATTGACAGGCCGCAAAACAACAATAAAAACAAAAACGAGCTGGCAGCAAGCGGCAGCAGTGTTCCATGTTTATATGTTGTTAATAAAAAGTTCTTAAAAAAAAAAAAAACAGGGAGTGCTGGCGCTGCAGCCCATACATCAGACGGGCTCACCGGGAAATCTCCAGACATTCCCACAGCCACGCCGGGCATGATTTTAATTCACTTGTGACAAATTCCTTCATTTCTCACAATTTCAGTTATGGCGTCAACAGAGGAGGAGGAAGAAATCACTTGACTTTTGGAGAGAGAAAAAAAAAACTAAAGAAAAGGCCACTAAACCAGATCAGGGATGAAGAAGGGGAATGTAATATGTTGTTGTCACATACAGAACAGTCGCATCGCCGGGCAGTTTGTGCCACACCGAGTACGCGTACACAGTCATAAAAATTGATCTTTGCGCGGACATGCCCTGCGGATATCGGCTTTAAGTCTAATCCGGTATGCACAGATTTCCACAGACTGAAGTACGCCCAAGTATGTGGGAGCCTTAAGGAGAACCACTTGAGGTTGTTTGGACATTTGATAAGGAGGCCTCCCTAGGGAGGTGTTCTGTGAATGTCCAACTCGGCGTAGAACCCAAGGAAGACTCTAGACAAGCCAGAGAGTCTATCTTTCCCATTTGACCTGGGGATGCCTTGGAATCCTGCAAGTGCTGGAAGATGTGGCTCTAGAAAGAGATGTCTGGGTCCTCCTGCTTAAGCTGCTGTTCCCTGCAACCTGACTTTGAAGCAAGCTGCAGATAAAGAATGACTAGAGAGAAAAGTTTGGGGCAAAGAAAGTAAAGAAATGACTTGACTTCAAAGGTTGGCTGAGTGTTGAACCAGGGTCTCTTCTGTAAAGGGCATTTTAGCCCAATGTGGCATGTTACACTCATCACATGGCAGGGGGCTGACTCCAGAACCCAGCTTATCACCATCAAACTGGTTGGCCCACTATGTGAGTGTGCTACTTAAAATACTGAGTTTGTTGTGGTTCCTCAGACTGAAGAAGTCTCTTGGATGATATAGTTTGTTGGATTTATTATGGGTACATGGATTATTGAGCATGGACTTTGATGTTTTGAACCACTTTGGCCATGGCTGCCTCAGATGAGTCACTGGGGGGAGAGGACAGACTCCAGAAACCAACTGATCACTATCAAACTGGTTGGCACGTCCACTATATGAGTGTGTTACTTAAAAGACTGAGTTTGATGTGGCCCCTCAGACTAAAGTCTCTTGGATGAAAGATGAAACATTTCAACACAAATAAACCATCCAGAGGACCTGACTTAACTTTGTTGGATTTTTTACCAGTACCTGGATTATTAAGCATGAACTTTGATCTACCCCAGTCGGTTTAATTTTTAGTCATTTTTTGTATAAGAGCTTTACTGACTCTGTCTGCAGGGTAATTTAAAAAAGATTTATCCTATGACTGAGCTGCCGTAATACTTCTCAGCATCTCACATCTATTACTGTGAAACCTTTTTAGTCACACAATGTTCAGGAAGTGAATTGTTTCTTTAGAATCCAGCCAAAGAAATGAAGAAAGAACTTCTTGCACAGATTGAGAATTATTGATGTGCGGCTACATAGTGGTTCTCATCTTGTCTGTTAGAACAATATAAAATCAAAGCTGCTTGCTCTGAGCACTTTGCACAGCAGAAGAGTTGAGCATCAGACAAGGAGTGTCAGAACAAATTAAAAGCTCTTTCCTGCTCTGCTCCTTTTTCACAGCTTCTCCCCTTGCCTCCCTCCCTCTTCATATCTCATTCACCCTCCTTATCTTTTTGCACGATTAAGGGAGGCTATCACCCCTTGTCCATGCCTTCTCCATGTTCCTCTTGTTACCTTTTCCTTTCCTCTGTCTGCATGGCCTAAGATGGAGTGGCTCAGTTGCATAGAGCTCATAGTTAATTAAGCTTGGCCTTGTCACACAGGAGAGCTGGATTTAAAGCCAGTGGAGGAAAGGACAAAAATGGAAGTCCTGAGCTGTTGCCATCAATCTATTGCTTGCCTTCAATATTGCTAGCCATCATTTCATCACTTTCTGAAAACCTGTTAAATATTAATTTATCATATGCTAATCAGTTTAAATTAAACTACGCTATCATTATTTGTCTGCAAATTTTGAACTAAGCACAAGCCTTTTGCACAACTGTTGTCTTGCAAGACAAATATCTGACACTTCTATTTACACAATGCTTTACATTTATTTGGTTATACTGGTAGTTCTCACAACAGCTGTTTAGGTTCAAGCCTAGCAATCGCTTAAATTCATAATCAGATTTATTGGCAAAGTGTCCTTTGGTTGGTCGTGTCTCAAGTGGTACAAAACTATTAAATCTTATTTACAGATATTGCAGCTCTGGTAGAGAAAATACTCAGCTGTCTTCTAATTTTCAGTGCACTACATTTGTTTGAGCATCTTCTTACATACCGGTAGACCAAACTGATTTGATTGCAACATGTACTATTGTCAATGGCGGGGGATTCTTTGGTTTAAAATTTGACCTGTTGTGCCATATCTTCACAAGTTGACCTGATTTCCTCAGGACTATTTTGGTAATTCTGTGATGTTCTTTGGTCAAAATACAACAGCCCTTTTCAGTTATCTCTTTGGAGGTTTTTTTTTTTTCTCCTTTGCAATCAATTTTAGTAGCAAATTAATAACTCTACGTCTCCCTTTTCTGTGAAGCATGTATCTTTTGAGATCTTAAAAATACCCCCAATGCACATTACATGTAAAACAGCATAGCCTGATCTTTCACAATACAGTAGCATACACAACAAACTGAACTCAGAATAGCATCAAACTTGTATGGAAGAAAATAAAAATATTATAATACCAGGCACAATCTTGTCAGGTCTACATTAAACTGGCACAGGTTGTCATAGCATCCAAACAAAAATACAATTGCTAAATGAAGCTAAAGCCTGGCTGAGCCTGACTAATACACCAGTCTCAACCTTTCTTCATCACCTGTCCGCTTCAGAAATTCTTGCCTTCACTGTTGGTTTATTTCTTTCAGTGTTAAGTTCAAAGACGTTAATGCTGTTTAGTCCAGGTTTTGAGTCAGTTTCAATTTCAGACATCTAATTATACACTCTCAAGCATAAAAGTTATATTTACTCCTCCAGATCATTTCTCAAAAGTTATATTGTTTTTTTACATAAAGGAAAAATGAAATAGAGGATGATAAATTAGCTGAGGAAATTTATTAAATTTGCTATAAAAAAGAAAGTAGATCGTAAAAAGCTCAAGTATTACTGAAATTTTATTGTTTTATACAATTATAGACTGAAAAATACTAATCATTTATAACAGTCATCATATGAGAATTATTGAACAGTAAAAATGTAGTGCTTGTGATTCATTAAGTTGCTTAATTTATATGAAGCTGCCTATTGTTTGATGTGCCAAACAAGAATTTTAAAAAGTTAGATTCAGAAAGTGCATTAATCGCTTTCTTTTTTAATTACTGCTTGTTTGAACTTCTCCAAGGTGAGCTTTTGCTGTTATGCTTAATGAAAGTGTTGGTAGAATATAGTTTGAGAAGCTAACTATTGCAAACATTGTAAAAATTAGGGTTGCACCGTATAATAACTGGGACCCTGTGTACATACCGGTAATTTTGTTCCACCACATGAACCACGTGTGGCACGAATGACAATAAAGAATCTCTGACTCTGACTCTAATAATAATTATGCAATTGCAATAATATTGTTTACTATTTCAATTACAATATCAGTTGCAATAATCCCACATTTTCACAGTTTTCCTTGTCTCTAGCATCTCAAACACTAAAGTCCAAATGTGGACAACAAGGGCATTGGTCAAACTGATTTTTGGCATGCAGAGCATGAATGAATGGCACTTGGATAGAATAGATTTGTAGCAATCCAAGCAGCCCTCTTTATATTTACATATTACATGATGTTTTTTATATATTGTGCAAAATGTTTTTTTCCTTTTTTTTTGTTTGTTTTTGTATCTTGACATGACATATCTTGACTAACAAAATTAGTTACAATAAAATCAGTTCTCAACTGCAGCACCAAACAAAAGTATGTAAATTAGATTGTAAAACAGGGTTGTTGGGGTTTTTTAAGAAATTTTGAAATGCACTGTACCATTCTAACAGTGATTCATATATTGATTATTGATGTAAGGATGGGCATGTTTTTTTCTTTTTCCCCCCTTGGGAAATATTATTTTTTGTGTATACAGTATCTTACTGAAAAAAAAATCCCATTATAAGAGGACTTTTTGCAGTAAAGTAAAGTGGCACTTTCTGGCATATGTCAGCAGACAAGTTTTTGGATATGTTTTAATGGAAACAAAATATAAGTAGAAACAAGCTCAACTGCCACTTCTGTTTTAAAAAAATGGAGAACTTTAAGACAAAACAACTGTGCAATAGTTGCATTCAGCCTCTATCTATTCACAAGTCAAATATATGTGTTTAAAAAATTCTGTTTGTCTTGTCTGCCGTCTTTGTTCTCCTTCGCAGTCGGGACTCTGCAGTATAATTGAGATCTGCACTGTCTCCTATATGAGTTGTGGTAACCTGGGCGAAATACCCCATTCAGTGATTTTCTTTCTCTCTATGCATGTAGCATAAAAACGGGAAAATCCCATTTCAGCCGTGACATTCTGCCTGTGTAGCAGAAACATACAGGGACCATACATCAAAGCAGGGTAGATTGCACAGTGAGAGAAAGAAGGTTTAACGACAGCAAAAGACTAAAGTAATAATGCAGAGCTTCTTAAATGAGTTTCAAAGGGTTTATTCCAAGTATAAACCCTGCTCCACATTCATCATACAGCTGTGCATGTAATATGAAGCTGACTGTGTAATATTCATCAGGCTTGTGGATAAGCAGTTCGCCATTCTGTCGGTGCTGTACGTCTGATTGTATCTCTTCTCTTGACAGGTTCCACGTACAGCGTTCTATCCACCATGCCATCTGACTCGGAAAGCAGCAGTTCTCTCAGTAGCGTTGGTATGTCCAATCAAGTGGTCAGACATCAAACACTGCTTAAATACACAAGTAAAGTCAGCATGGCTGATTTCTGTTTGTAAGATGTTTACACCAACTGAGATACAGAGGACAGGAAGTCAGGGATTTATTTGTGCTTTAAGCCCCACATTGTGTGCAATAACACTCTGCCAATATCTCCCTCATTCTTCAAGGAAGTTTGCCATGTTTGCCTTTCCCGCGTTTTGACAAAGATCCAGATGACTCAGCTGTGTTGCATAAGCCACTGTAGGGTCCAAAAGTTGAGTCAAAGATGAATATAATCCCCAGACAAAGCAGGATCAACTTGCTACTACAGTGGAAAATTCTCAAGAACATAATAGCATTTCTCACAATAAACAGAAAAAAAACAAGGCATAAAGAAAACATCTAAGAAAACGTCAGTATTGTCCGTTTCAGTGTTCAGACTGGCAGATGCTTTAACGTTTGTTTTTGAATGATTAGTGTTGTATTAGGGCATTGTTTTGCGTAATATGATCAATCGCTCAAGCCTCCAGTAATGAGCTCATTGTTGCAGGTTCGCCTGTTAATGGTGAAGCATCCTCCCCTCCCCCAGCGATTAACGACAACCGACACGCCAGTGACAACCTGGACACCATCTTATTGCAGCTCCGCCAGGTGACCAGGGAGCGGGATGAGCTTCGGAAGCGTCTGGCGTTGGCATCGCCCGGGACCACCTTCGATGACTGCAGGTGCAAATCCTGGCCTGTTCTCTAAGCTGTTTTTGTTACTGCTCATATTTATTACATGCTGTTGTTGTTTCCCTAAATAAAAAGCACCACATTGTGATTTCTTTTCAAAAACTGTGTAGTTTGATGGGTAACTTATTAATTTGTCATTGGTTCTTGCTCATCTTCTAATGTTTTGCTTTCTATAATAATGCTGACTACTGTGCACAGAGAGTGTGGACCTGGAAAGTACGGGCTTGACCAAATTTTAATGTTTTGTAGTTGTTACATTTTAGCAGTGAATGAGCTGTTTTTTTCCCAATATTATCTTTATTAGGTTTTCCAAAAAAAAAAAAAATTGCTTCCAATAATATACAGTACAGAAATAAGCGTGCTCTCACATCAAAGGAAATATCAAGGGAAACTAAATTATTGTCCACCATTCAACCTGTCTTTCCTTGCAAATCAGGGATTTATGAAATATCTTCGAGCAGCACTTAGTTGAAAGTATAGTGCATAAAATAAGAAGAAAAAAGAGAAAAGAAAAAAGGGGCAACATTCAAAATAAAGGTTTCTCTATTTTTCAAGGGCTAATCCAAATTATTTCACTATTATGAGCGGTTCAAAAACATACAAACTCAAATGTACAATTCACACTAAGGACATCATGTGTCCACAGAATGGAGATTATTTTAGGATACTGCAGAAGATCTCTGGCACTACACCTCATCTGCCCCACTCCCCCCACCCCTCAAATCCACACTATATATATTCCACAAAAAGACCCCGGATGTTTTGAAATAGTGATAGTTTCCCCTTTATAATGTACGTAATTTTTTTTGGATATTTCATTAATCCAGTTAATGAATTTTGGTTTACTGGTACTCTTCCATGAGAGTGCTCTGACTCTTTTTGCAAGGAGTAAACATAAATCCATTGCAGTGATTGTTTTTCTGGACATATGATGTCTATCAGGATATAAACTTAGAATGAACAGTTTAGGGTCAGGATCTAATTTTATACCTAGTATAGTCTCTAAAGATTGTTTAATCTCCCTCCAGAATTGTTGAACTTTATTGCATTTCCAGACACATTGGAAGAACGTCCCCTTTTCCACATCTGATGACACAAGTCTGGGATGGCACCATTTACTTATATAATGAATGAGCTGTTTGCTTAAATTTCTGTTTAGTTTCTATTAATGTTTAATCAGATATTATCCATATCCTATAAATTATTTCATACCAAGAAAATCCAGACATTTTATTTCCTGAGTTACCAGCCAAGGCTGAGTAGAGTTTTGACCCCTTGCTGTTTTTCTCCTTAAGGCCAAATCCCAAAGTCAGCCATGACTATGAGCGTTTAAAAAGTCAGTGCATAAGGGCCATGGCAGATCTGCAGTCCCTCCAGAACCAACATACCAAAACGCTGAAGAGATGTGAGGAGGCTGTAAAGGAGGCAGACTTTTACCAGTAAGCATTTCTCTTTTCAGGCGTCCTATAGCTGTATTACTGCTATTTCCATGAAGTCTTGATTCGTTATTAGTCTGTGCAGCACATGTCGTGTTTTAGACCGCACAAGAAAGCTGAGGTGGCTGCGTGACTTTGCTCATTACTGAAAAATGTGGATGAAACATTTTGTCACATGCCACCTGCTGCTGTCCTGCTTCAAAATAATTAAGTTTTATTGCATTGTTTTACTGCGTTTAACAAATACGGGCATGGCGCGTCCATTAGCTTAATTGAAAGAACATCCCTGAAGCCACAGCTAGCTTTTACATCGAAAGGACACCACAGAAAACCTGTACGGTTTTAAAAGCTTGAAAATGAAGGCATTTATGTGATTAAGTCATTTTGCTTAATAGCGTGTGAGCTGAGGCAACATTTCTGGAGCACAGAGACAGATCCTATATTAGCTGTTTGAGTGTAGCATGTTAGAATAAGTTTAATATCAAGGTATAAAAATGATAAAGCGTCACTTTAATGCAGTGGTTCTCAAACTGTAAGTTGTGACCCTGGAAGCGATGGGGTGTTAGTGCAGAACCATTACCATCTGGTATATTGTGAGTTGTGACTTTTCTTTTGATTTGTGCCCACCTCTCCTAGCATGCTGCACAGCCGTGTACTGGGTGACCAGACTCAGCTGAAGGAGGAAATGGAAACGCTCAGGAGGGACAATGCCCAGCTGGTTCGAGAACACAATCACCTAAAACAGAACTGCGAGGAGCTCAAACGACTACACAGTCAAGACCAAAAAGAGCTGGCAGACCTTCAGTTGCAGCAGCAGCAGGTATACACCACTCTCATAATGGATTCATCATTATTTGCTGCAGCTGTATATCGTTATTACACACACAGCGTGAAGCTGTTTTCACTGATTTTTGTGTTCTTGTTTTGCTAGTTTCCACTTCAAACAATGTCCGTAAGATAACCTTTCATGTTCTGTGCTGTGAAAACTTTGCTCTAAACAGTACAAGGAGGTTATGACTGGTGTTTTATTACAGCAAAGTTTTGTCTCCTGCAGCACCCATGGGGACTCTGCTTTAGTTTTAAGCACAGGGCAGCAAAACAGAGGGAGATGCATACAGTGCATTTCTGAAAAGGGCAAGCACAAAAGAAAAGGGCTTGGCTTTGGCAAAGGGCACATTGACCCAAATCATGTAGCTACAAGGTCAGTCTGTCAGCTATATGTATATCAATGAGGTCGATACAAGCCTCGGGTCACAGCAGTTCTCTTGAGAAATCAGGAAGACTGTTTCAGCAAGGTGAGCAGGAGAAATGGATTCTCATTGAGAATGAATAATGGAGACTGAAGGATGGATGCTGTATGTAAACATTATTTTATATGCAGGTACTGGGTTTTATTTAGGAAAATTACTGTAAGTCAAGAAGTATACTTCAAATAATAAAAGCCGTAGTTAAAGATGGCAATATATATATATTTTTGCACTGTAGAAGATAAACATTATATACACATTATCACCATCTGCTGCTAAGAAAGGGTACAGCAAATGTGGGCTAACACTACTTAAAGCTCAGGGGTGATGTATCATGTGACTTTTGTTGTCCTCATTAGGTAATGAGAGAAAAGGGCTCATCAGAGGTGTTAAATAAGCTGTATGAAACAACCATGGACAAGCTGGAGGCTGTAAAGAAGGACTATGATGCCCTGAGCAAACGCCACAGCGAGAAGGTGGCCAGTCATAACACTGATCTGAGTCGCCTGGAGCAGGCAGAGGAAGAGAACCGAAGGTTGCAGAAGCAGATGGATGCATTGCTCATACAGCGAGACTCGGCCATGCACTACCAGCAGCAGTACTCCACCTCAATAAGGAGGTGAGGGCATACTCACACCAACACACACAGACGTGGGGACAGTGTGGTAAATATTTAGCTTGAAGCTGAAATCTCGTGTTTGAATCAAGCAGCTGAAATGAGGTAGCAACACAATAACAGCTTGTATAATAAACTGTGGACAGGCAATATGCATCGTAGGTAAGTTGAGCATCTGAAAGATGTCCTGAAAAGCTCACTGCTAGCCTCTCCTTTCTCAGGTTTGATTCAGTGCAGCAGGAGCTGAACAAGTCCTCTTCTCAGAACAAGGAGCTGCAGAGAGATATGGAGCGACTGCAGTCGGAAGTGACGCGCTACAAGAACCTGCAGCTGAAGGCGGCCAAGGACTGCGAGAAGTACAAGGAGGAGAGAGACTCTGTGTTCAACGAGTACCGTCTCATCATGAGCGAGAGGGACCAGGTGATCAAGGAGTTGGATAAGCTGCAGACTGAGCTGGAGGCAGCTGAAGCTCGGCTGAAGAACACTTCATCAGAGAGGGTTGTGGCCAGTGAAGAGCTGGAGGCACTCAAACAGGTATCAGACTTAAGACTTGTGTGAAAGTACACAGCTTCACCTTATCTGTTTTACCTGGTGATATCCAGAGAGGTTTCTGTGCACTCTTAAGTTTCAGAATATATTTACCATAATTTCTGGACTGTAAGCCACTACTTTATTCACGCGCTTTGAACACTGCTGCTTATAAAATGCTGCAGGTAATTTACGGATTTTTTTTTTTTTCTTGACAGGCTAACAAGCTTCATGCTACCAAAACATTTAGCCTCGTCACACCCGGTTACTCGCATAGCTGCCCAATACACGTCTCTTGGGGTGGGTCCTCGTGACTCAATGAGACAACATGTGTAAATAAAGGTTAAAAAAATAAAATCTGACCAATGAAATTACTGAACAGGTCACAGTGGGAAAGGGGGGGAAACTTTGTTTCTTTGTGAAGATAGTGATCACTGACTTCCTGATAGGCTACTGTATTTTTATTTTTTATCAGCTGTATTTTTTTTACAGGCTTTGTTCAGAAAAAAAAAAATTACTGTATGTATTTGTGTGTTACCCGTAATTTGGTGGACGTGACTTATATTTGGGTGTGCTCAATAGTCCGGAAATTACAGTAACTCTGAATGTGCAGACTCTTCCTGTTTGCATAATTTATTCTGTAATCTATTACTTAAAACTCTGAGTGAAATAAAATAAATTGTATAGCGTATAAAATTGTCTATCAATTTTTAGTTAAAAAAAAAAAGTAATTATCAAATACATTTTCCTCAGATATGCTGACAGTATCATTAATATTGATAGATCTACTATGTAACCTGTAATAATTCATACATTTTCTGTAGAACTGCAACTTGCATTGAGTTCAAGTTGTGGCTGTGTTTTACGATACAAGTGTAAATCTGAAGTCCAGTTTTTTTTTTTTTGTTTTGTTTTTTTTGTGGCAGATATTTATCATCTAACCACAGTCAGTTTTTTTTTAATCCACAAATTTATTATAAATTCCCCCTTTACTTTGAAAGGCCCCCTCACAAATCCTTCAGAAGAAATAATTTTCAAGACTATTTTAAAATGTTCAGCAGAAGTTTTGCTTTTTTATTTTTATTTTTAAAGCAAATCACATTTAAAGAATAATTTAAACTTTTACTGTATCCTTCAAAACTATAGATCTTAACCTGCATTTTCTAATGATTTTAGCAGTTTTTCTGCTCATCACTTGAAGCTGATGTCATCTTGGGATTTTTTTTTTTTAAAACCACTTTGTGGATTAAATATTTTTTTCCACCTTATTAGTTTTACAAAATTTCCCAGAAATATTCCCTCTATTTGTAAAAGATTTGCAAGAGCCTGAATAGGATTTTTCACGTCCCATAAACAACTTGGTGTTGGGTTAGTCCCTATTTCATGTTAACATTTTGTTCTGGGACAGGAGTTGAACTCGTCGCTGGTGGACCGTGACAGAGCCATCTGTGAGAGGAACGAGCTACTGGAAAAGTACTGCCATGAAGTGAAGGACAAAGCAGAGGCCCAGAAGGAGCTGAGCCAGGCCTGCAAAGACATCGAGATGGTCCGGGAGGAGAGGGACGTGGCCCGAAAGGAGAGGACAGAGGCCATCATTCAGAGAGATCAGCTTCTCCGAGAATACTATCAGGCCAGACAAGTAATGATGGACTGCTCTCCTATAAAATCACTAAAAGCATCTGTTGATATCTTTATGTTCTGCTACGTTGCCTACCTCATTTAATATTTCTGTCACAGCATATGAATCACATTCCTTACTAGCATTGCCAAGCACTTACCAAGCTTATTTGGAAACCTGCACATCGTCTGCTTAGAGAAAATCACAAGTAGTGTTTCAACAGCCACTGATGGGATCAGTTTGAGAACTTAAACTATCTTGATGATTCATTTGTAGGTAAAACGACTCCTTGTGTGGTTGTACAGATGCACAGTACCACTGTCCATTCAGAAAACAGGAAAAGCATTGTTGATAACTAAAGAAGTCGTAGGCACTCAGAAACATTAATATTGCACTGTTTCCTCATAATAACTCACCGTTCTAATTTATCACGCTGGATGGCAACCACTGAGCTGCAAGGATTTATGAGTCTGGGTGGCAGCTTATTAATTGTTATGCCAGAGATGATTTACAGACACGAGAATATTGTACTTCACAAAGGACAGCTTTTATTTGAACAAAACCAAAAAAAAAAAAAAAACTAGAGTCTTGATTTTTCTTGTGTTGACATTTTTTTCAACACTTGGCAACAAAAATAATTATTATCTGGAACTTATACTTTCACAATTGTCTCATCATTTATTATCAATCCCTAAACACTCATAAAAACTATATTACCGGTAACTGTAAAATATTATAAATTAGGAGACAGCAGTATCTATTTTTTATTCATATTTAATTAATTTCCTCAGAAACAAGACTCTGCTACCCTGGACATGGAACGAGCTAATAAGGAGATTGAGGTGCTGAGGAAGCAGTATGAGGCCATGTCACAGGAGCTGAAGGAGGCCACGCAGGAAGCAGAGGTGGCCAAATGTCGAAGGGACTGGGCCTTCCAAGAGAGGGACAAAATAGTAGCGGAGAGGGAGAGCATAAGGTCAGTCTGTATATACAGTATATCTATTTTTTGTTGTTTGTTTGGGAAAAGGTGATAGAGCTCAGTAGTGCACACAGTGGTGTACTACAGGCTTTTGCATCCTCATTTCAATATACGCATTACACCACACTTTTTTTTTTTATATACAAACATTGCCTCACCATCTGTTTTCTGTCCCTCCCCAGGACTCTGTGTGATAACTTGCGGCGTGAACGGGACCGGGCAGTCAGCGATCTGGCTGATGCCCTGCGTAACTTGGATGATATGAGGAAACAGAAGAATGACGCGTTGCGAGAACTCAAAGAGCTGAAGTCAGTATCTACTACGGTTTTTATTTTTATTTTTAATTTTTATTCTTGTTAGGGACACATACCAAAAGGGCAAAACATCCACCAGGATACACTCCTTTGCTGCATACCAATCACACTGTGCTGCCCTTGGCTCTCATACTCTGTTATTATGGAGCTTTTCACAACAGAGAGGATTCTCTTTCTCTGAGACATTTATTTTA